>PVKS010040383.1:0-16646 GCA_004027875.1 Aplodontia rufa | reverse complement strand
GGAAGTTGAGGCAGAAGGATCACAAGTTCCAGGCAGCCTTGGCAACTTAGCAAGACCTTGTCTCAAACATAAGCTAGGCACAGTGGTGCACGCCTGTAATCCCAGCAACTCGGGAAACCAGCAGGAGGATTACAAGTTCAAAGCCAGTCTCAGCAACTTAGCAGGACCCTGTCTCAAAATTTTATATAAATATATAAAGGGTTGGGGCTGTGACTCAGTAGTTAAGCATCCCTAGGAATGCAACTCAGTGATAGAGTGCTTGTCTAGCTTGTGGCAGGTCCTGGGTTCAATCCTCAGTACTCTAAAACACACACACATATATGCACACACACACATACACACACACACACACACACACAAAGGATCTAGAAAGCAGGCAAAAGTCAGATCAGAGAGAGTTCCCTATGTCTTTCTCATGAAGGAGTTTGGATTTTATCTTTTGGGCATTGGGAAGTCAGGAAGAATTTGTAAACTTGAAGGGACAGAATCAGGTTTGCTTTGTGCTAACAGTTCTGCAGAGGAAGAGCTGAGTGGGACCAGCAGGAGTTCAAATTAGAATGCTTTCTCAGAGCTAGGATATAGATAAGTGGTAGAGCATTTGTCTAGCATGTGGGAAAGTGTTTTCTTAGTTACCTACCTAAGTTAAAACTTAAAGCAAAGCCGGGCATGGTGCACACGCCTGTAATCCATGGACTTGGGAGGCTGAGGCAGGAGAATCACAAGTTCAAAGCCAGCCTCAGCAAGTTAGTGAGACCCTGTCTCAAAACTAAATTATAAAAAAGGGCTGGGATGACGGCTGGAGCAGTGGCTCAGCGGTTAAGGCGCTTGCCCCACATGCGTGAGTACATGAGTTCAAACCCCAGCACCACATACACAACAAAGTGTCTGAACAACTAAGGCCACATGAAAAACTAAATAAAGTTGATTCTAAAAATAAATAAAGTTGATGCTGTCTTTCTCTCTCTCTCTTTTTGTCCCTCTCTCTTAAAAAAAAAAAAATTAAGGGAGCTGGGATGTGGCTCAGTGGTCAAGTGCCCCCTGGATTCAATCCCTGGTACTAAAAAAAAAAAAAAAAAAACTCATAGGCAGATATATGATTTCATTCTTACAATAAGTAGATGTGACAGTTATGAGAGCATATGTAGTTCTCTTTTTATTAGAGATTTATACTTATACATAGTATTTGGATTCATCCCAACAAGCTCATATGTGTATGGAAATTGATTTAAGTTCATGATCTTTCTCTTTTCCCTCTTGTCTTCCCTCCCATTTCCCACTCTTCTTCCTCTACTAGACTTCCTTTTGCCCATCTATTAATTTATATTTGATTGGTTCTTTATATTATCCTATCTTTTCATTCCCCCCCCCTTTTTTTTAACCAGGGATTAAACTCATGTGCACTTAACCACTCAGCTGTATCCCCAGCCCTTTTTTATTTTTTATTTTGAGCAGGTTCTCACTAAATTACTTTGGGCCTCACTAAATTGCTGAGGCTGGGAGCTGGAGTGGTAGCTCAGCAATTAAAGTGCTTGCCTGGCATGTATGAGGACCTGGGTTTGAACCCCAGCACCATATACCCCACTAAGTGTTGAAGAAACAAAAGCCAGATGAAAAAATAAATAAAATTGATTGTCTTATTACCTCTCTCCCTCTCTCATAAATACATACATACATACATACATACATACATACATACATAAATTTGCTGAGGCTGGCATTGAACTTGAAGTCCTCCTGCCTCAGCCTCCTGAGCTGCTGGAATTCCAGGCATGTGCCACTAAACCAGGCTCCTCTTTTCTTTATTTTACTCTACCTACTACATATGAGAGAAAACATTTGACCTTTGAGTTTCTGAGGTTGGCTTATTTCACTTAGTGTGATATTCTCTTTTTCCATCCATTTACCAGCAATGAGCAAATGCCATAATTTCATTCTTTTTTATGGCTGAGGAGAACTCCATTGTATGTGTATTACAATTTCTTAATCCATTCATCTACTTAGACAGACATCTGTGTTGATTCCATAATTTAGCTATTGTGAATTGTGCTACTGTAAACATTGAGGTGGCTGTATTGCTGTAATATGCCAATTTTAGATCTTTTGGGAAAATACCAAGGAGTGAGTGACTGGGTCATCTGAAGGTTCCATCCCTAGTTTCTTAAGGAATTTTCACGCTGCTTTCCAGAGTGGTTGTACTAGTTTGCAGTCCCACCAAAAATGTACAAGTGTTCTTTTTTCCGTATGACCTTGCCAGCATTTATTATTGTTTGTGTTCTTGGTCATTGCCATTCTGACTGGAATGAGGTAAAATCTCAATGTAGTTTTGATTTGCATTTTCCTAATTGCTAGAGATGTTGAACTTTTTTTTATAAATTTATTGGCCTTTTGTGTTTCTTCTTTTGAGCAGTTACTATTTAGTTCTTTTGCCCATTTATTGGTTGGGTTGTTTGGGGTTTTTTGGTGTTAAGTTTTCTGAGGTCTTTGTATATACTGGATATTAATCCCCTATTGGAAGAGTAGCTGACAAAGATTGTCTCCCGTGTTGTAGGCTTTCTCTTCAGGTACTTAATTGTTTTGTTTGCTATACAGTAAATGTAGTTCTAATTCTGATTCATAAATAGCTACAAGAAAGAAATCGAATCTGTAGAGAACCCCACAGTTCATTCAAAAAGCATCGTTCATGACGCTCATAATACACTGCCTGTACTAGTACTTTAAGATCATCAACTACTGCTCTGTCTTGAAGATCTCTTTTTAAAGAACCTGGAAAGACATTGCCATTTCAACCACTGAGGTTATTTTCCATATACATGGTATTGTTTGGGTTTTGTTCTTAATTCTTTTTGGGGGGGGGGAAGTACCAGGGATTGAACCCAGGGGTGCTTAACCATTGAGCTACATTCCCATCCCTTTTTTTATTTTTATTTTGAGACTGGGTCTCCCCTAAGTTGCTTATGGCCTCACTAAGTTGCTGAGGCTGGATTTGAACTTGCAATCCTTCTGCCCTAGCCAGTCACTGGAATTACAGGCATGTGCCACCACACCCAGTATTTTTCCTTAATTCTTAAGGATAGGATGTTTTGCAATTGTTTTGATCTTCCTTTTATCTTTTAGAGAGAATATACAATTTTGTAGCATTATGAAGCAAATAAAATGGGAAACTTTAAATATTTAGTTGCTATAAATTAAGAACATTTATTGCATGCAACTCTTCATTTTGAGGGGGGTGAGAAAGAAAGAGTGAATCAATTTTTATTTAATTTTTTATGTGGCTTTTGATGCTCCAACACTTCATTGTGTACGTGGTGCTGGATTTCAAACCCAGGTCTTTGCACATGCCAGGCACATGCCCCAACTGCTGAGCCACCACTCCAGCCCATGCATACAACTTTTCTAAATCAATTTCCTGTTACTTGTATTTGACAAGAAAACATTTTTCTGTGAAATAGCACAATAGAATATATTCAAATGTTTGTTAAATTACCTTACCCTCCTTATAAATTCTAGATTTCACATATTCGGCAACAAATAATTTTTATAGCTTATTCTTCTCTCTTTTCAGCTTGTATGGAAAAAGTGCTGCTTGAGCTTTTCTTACAGATTTAATGATACATATTCTATCCACTCTTCAGTACTTCATGGATTTTTTCCTCCATGAATTTCATTATCACTCAAATCTCTTGATTTTGTTTTGTTTCGTTTTGACAGTAATGGAGATTAAACCCAGGGCCTTGCACATACTATGCAAATACTCTACTACTGACCTATATCCCCAGATCTTTTAATTTTTACACTTTTGAGACAGAATCTCAGTAAATTGCTGAGGCCAGCCTCCAATTTATGAGTCTTCTGCGTTACCCTCCAGAGTAGCTGGGATTACAGGCATACGCTACCATGCCTGGCTTATCACTCAGATCTCTTTTTCCTTTTTTTTCTTTTTCTTTTCTTTTTTTTTTTTCTTTTTTAAGAGAGGGAGAGTGAGAGAAAGAGAAAAAGAGAAAAGAGAGAATCAACTTTATTTAGTCTTTCATCTGGTCTTCATTGCTACAACCCTTGGTTGTGTACATAGGGTTTGAACATGGGTCCTCACACATGCCAGGCAAGTGTGATGTCGCTGAGCCACACTCCAGCCCCACTCAGTTCTCTTAAGGAAAGTTTATTTTCAAAATGTTGCCAGAGCCAGGCATGATTTGGGATTTGGGATTTGGGAGGCTGAGTCAGGAGGATTGCGAGTTTAAAGCCAGTCTCAGCAACTTAGCGAAGCCCTTAATAACTTAGTGAGACCCTTCCTCAAAAAATAAAATGGACTGGGAATATAGCTCAGTGGTTAAGCACCCTGGGTTCAATCTCTGGTATAAAAAAACAAACAAAAAAAATGTTGCCTGGGCAAATCTCCTGCTCATATATATTTTCATTCATCATCAGTGGCATTTTAGAAGAATATAGAGCTCTAAAAGAGCATTCAGAAGTTTTTTGGCCAACAATTGAGCATAATGAAGCCATGAAGGGTATATGTTTACCTTGCTTCATTGGCAAGTCATCTCTGATAATAATGTCTTAGAAACCATAACAAGAGAGTAATCTCTGGATTCAGAAAACTGGAAAAAGCTGTACTTTATTAAAGTCTTATGGTAACCTATACTATTCAGTATGGTAGCCACCAGCTCCATGAGGTTATTAAATTTTAATTTAAAGTAATTAAGGGTAGAGGGTTGGGCTCAGTAGTAGAGCACATGTTTAGCATGCATGAGGCCCTTGGTTAAATCCCTAGAACCGCAAATGAAAAAAGTAATCCAATCAAAACTTCTATTTTTCAGTTACATCAGCCAAATTGCAAGGACTTAATAGCCACATGTCTGTTGGTTACCATATTGGTTCAATCCCTAATACAAACAAATGAATAAATAAATAAATAATAGAAGGACTGGGGATACAGCTCAGTGGTAAAATACCCCTGGGTTCAATCCCCAATACCAAAAAAAGAGCAAGAAGAGAGCGAGAGAACCTGCCATGTGTCAGGCTCATGTGTTGGACATGCATCTGACCTTCATTAGGTAATTCTCAAAAATCCCATCAGATTATTCAAAATTGAATTGATATTTATAGGACATAGAAATATGCCATGTGGGGGCTGGAACTCAGTGGTTATGGTGCTTTCCTGGTATGCGCGAGTACATGGGTTCAAACCTCAGTACCCACGTACACAACTAAGTGTCAAAGCTGCACAACTAAGGAGCAGTGAAAACCATGTGAAAAACTCAATAAAAATTCATTCTCTGTCTGTCTCTCTCTCACTGTCCTTCTCTCTTAAAAAAAAAAGAAAGAAATATGCCATGTGGCTAAAATTATTTCATTTTTGCTTCATTTGTATAAAAAAGATTATGCCAGAATACTGGAAGAAAGCTGTAAAATAACCATATAAAATCATATAGCCTTTTGAAATATCACTATCAATAAATGAAAATACAGGGGCTGGAGTGGTGGCTCTACAGTGGAGCACTTGCTTGAAAGGCACGAGGTTCCAGGTTTGAATCCCAGCACCACATATACAAAGAAGTGTCAGAGAAACAAAAACCAGATGAAAAAATAAATAAAATTGACTGTCTCTTTCTTTCCCTCTCTCTCTCTCTAAAAATAAATAAATATTTTTTCATTGTTTTTCTTTTATTAGAGAGTTACACATAGTAGTTGGGTTCATTTTGACAAAATCATACATGCATGGAATTTTATTTACTCCCTATCAGTCACTATTCTCCCCTCTCTTTCCCTTCTTTGTTTCCCCTATTCTTTTTCCTCAACTCTACTGATCTTCCTTTCACTTGTTTATTTATTTATTTTTAATTGGTTCTTTCTATAAGATTCTACTATTGTTTCAAGTTGGAAATGTATTTTTTTAATTAGATGGATATAGAGATACAATTGAGGGGAAACATTATCAAACCCATCAATAACTAATGTATATATACTTAGTTATCCAGGGGTAATGCCAAATCATGGATGCCCAGCTTGGGTTTCCCCTGTTGCTGTTTCCCCCAGAAGAACTCTTGGTTAAATACATGGCAGTAACCTTAAAACTATTAAACATTTCGTATTTTACAGGTTATATTTCTGAGAGGTAGTTTACATTTCTCATCGTGTGTTGCACTTCAGAGTTCACATACATTTAAGCTTGTATTTTTCAACATAAAATTATGACTTCACTTCTTTTATAGATTTCAAAACCATTTAAAAAGGGCTATATTCCAGGGCTAGAGAGGTGGCTCAGCAGTTACAGCGCTTGCCTGGCACACTCGAGTAAGTTCAAACCCCAGCACCATGTACACAACAATGTCTCAGAGCAACAAAAGTCACATGGAAAACTAAATAAAATTGTTTCTCTCTCTTTCTCTCACTGTCCCTCTCTCTTTAAAAAAAAATGGGGGGGGCTATATTCCAAAAACATTCAATCTCTAAAATCTTATCTTCCCTGAGCTCTTCAATCAAGGGGATGAGAGGAAGTGGACTTTCTTTTAATCTGATTTTTACAGCAAGATTGGTCCATTGATCTCCTGATATCTTTTAAAAAACTATAAATGCTAGCAGTGTCTATAGTCGCATCTACTCAGGAGGCTAAGGCAAGAGGATCACTTGAGCCTCGGAGTTTGAGACCATCCTGGGCAACACAGTTAGTCCTCATCTCCAAAAAGTAGATGGATGATGAATGGATGGGTGGATAAATCCATAGATAGATGGCTACCTCTCACAGTTGGATTACAGTAGATAGGTTAAAGAGAGAGAGAGAGAGAGAGATGCCTACCTTTCATCCATCCCCAAATTATGTCATTGGTCTGGAGAATGATGTTGGTCTCCCTAGGTGACTCTAATATGCAGCAAAGTTTAGGAACCATTACTCTTTAGAGTCAGCTGTGAAAGCCTTGTAAATTTTAGATTCCTTGGCACTATAGTGTTGCTTCGCTTGTTTTTGTTTGTTCAGTAGGTCAGGGATAGAGTACAGGCATCTACAATTTTTAGATGAAGAAGTAATTCTGAAGTACAGCTGGAATTAAGAGTTAATACTGTGGGATGTAAGGGCAGTCTGGCTGCAGCATCTGTCACCCCATTGGTCTTCAGACTGATTCAGCTGATCTGGCTGACTAGGCAGGTGTCCCCTTCCTCCCTCACTGCTCTATGTGTACCCCTCCCAATACCATGTGCTCAGTCAAAAAGGACAATCTTCCCTGATAGAGGAAGACCATTCTTTGATCAAAGGCATGTGCAAGCATGCACTCCCCTGCTAGAATCTCCAATCAAGATCTCAAGAATCACTGTTGTAGCTGGGTGCACATCTGTAATCCCAGAGGCTCTAAGGCAGGAAGACCACAAGTTCAAGTCCACCCCAGCATCTTAATAAGATCCTGAGCAACTTAGATCCTATATCAAACTGAGAAATAAATAGGGTTGGGGATGTGGCTCAGTGATTAAGTGCCCCTGGGTTCAATCCCTGGTATGTATGATTGTTTGTATGTATACATATATAAAATCACTGCTGTAAAAGAATAAATGCCCTCTTCTATCTCTTATCTTTCCACCCCTTCCCCTTTGTGTTACTAGGGATTTAACCCAGGGAACTCTACCACTGAGCTACACCCTTAGCCCTTTTTTAAATTTTATGTTGAGAGGGTCTCACTGCATTGGAGAGGCTGGCCTCAAACTCACAATCCTCCTGCCTCAGCCCTCCAAGTTGCTGGAATCAGAAGAATTCACCACTGCACTCAGAATACCCCTTATATGTCTGTTACAGATTGGGAATCAAAATAATATATCTACTATGATATCAGATAAAAAGTCCATAGGAAAAAGTCTACAAGAAGGCTAATACTGGTTCTTCCTCTTTTTGAAATAACAGTGAACCCTGGAGGCAGAAACAGATTGCTCTTATTTTTGAGAAAGGAACCACAGAATCTCAGTATATAGAAAATGTAAAAATCCAATACCCCAAACTAGTGATCTCCAAGCTTTCTTGATCATGCAACCCATCCATAAACAGGTAGGGGGCTCAAAATATGAATGTATTTATATTTATTTACAAATTATCCACATTACTAATGTACTTATGTACATCATAAAGTATATATAAAAATAGGCTTTTGTGTGTGTGTATGTGTGGTACTGGGGGTTAAACCCAGGGCCTTGCACATGCTAGGCAAGCATTCTATCACTGAGTTACATCAGCAGCCCAAAAATGTACCTTTTAAAGGGTGAATAAGATGAAATAAAAAATTCTATATAAAAATTTTAGATTTTAATAGGAATAGCCTTTTGCTATCACTTTTAAAATAGTAATTAGTTCACATTACAGTGCTATCTAATGAAAGCAATGTGTTTTGAATATGCTATATTTGATGATCCGCCATTATTTTGTGTGGTGAGGTAATAAAGTACTCATGAGGAAAAGTGGCAGTCTTGATAGTTTCTTAGTGTTCATGTGCTTATATTATTATGATTCTCTTCTAATGACTATTGCTCTGCAGGAATCTTTTGAAGACACTTTCCATTAGTTGAGGTTTGTTTTAATTAAAATTATCTAAAAAATCATAAATTCACTTAAATTATAAACTTCAAAATATGTTATAAAACACTGAGGGCAAATAAACAAATGAGGAAGCCATTATTAACCCTCTGAATTGGGGAAATCATGCTATGCATGATCATCCAATATAATCCAGGGTCAGCCTGTTTATTAAATGTTCATAGAGTTTAATTTCTTTTTAGAAAAAAAATAGTGTAAATAGAAATTCTAGTAAGTCTTTCTTCACCCCAGTGGATCATGTTGCATAGCTCTGGGGTACCTATACCCTACTTTGAAGACTACTACTTGGTATGGTTATATAAAAGGTCTTCTGTTACACAGCGTATTTTTCTTTTTGAGAAAGGGTGAGACTGTGTTGCCCAGGCTGGTCTCAAACTTGTGGGCTCAAGCAATCTTCCCACTTCAGCCTCCCAAATAGCTAGTACTAATGAGGTGAGCCACCAAGCCCTGCTTGCACAACTCTTATGAATCATTTTTTTTTTTTCAAAATGAGAAGGACAGTGAGAGAGAGACAGACAGAGAAATTCAATTTTTATTGAGTTTTTCACATGGCTTTCGTTGATCTGACACTTAGTTGTGTATGTGGGTGCTGGGGTTTGAAACCATGTACTTGCACATGCCAGGCAAGCGCCGTAACTGCCAAGCCACCACTCCAGCCCCTCTTAAGAATCGTTTTAGGGGTTGGGGATTTAGCTCAGTGGCAGAGCTCTTGCCTATCATGCCCAAGGCCCCGAGTTCGGTCCTCAGCCCTGAGGAAAAAAAAAAAAAAGAATCATTTTAATTAAATAAAGATTGAATAATAAAATGAGAATTCTAACTGGAACTTCTGATCTCTTTCCTTTATCCTTATGTGAACTTTTGACTGTGATTTTGAAACTATTTTGTTTTTGTTTTTTTAAGAGAGAGAAAGAGAGAATCGATTTTTATATAGTTTTTCATCTGGTTTTCATTGCTCCGACACAGTTGTGTACATAATGCTGGGGCTTGAACCCAGGTCCTCAAGCATGCTAGGCAAGCAATGTAACTGCTGAGCCACCGCTTCAGCCCTATTCTCTGTTTTGGAGAAATTGATACTGAAGGTGACTTCTGACATTCATAAGCAATGTTTAAAGTTGGCATTGTAACTCTATGATTATATCGCCATTTTTTTCTCTAATGCAAATCCTGTACTTTCCTGTTAATATATATTTTAATGAAACAAACATTTATCAAGTATCTTGATGTTTAATATTTCAAAAGAGTTAATTTTAAAATCTGGAATTTACTAATCAGGGCTGATATTCCATATGTACTCTAGATTGAGTCTTAGCTAATAATGTACAGGACTCGACATTAACACAAATGAAGCTTATCATAGCTTCGTCTGTTTTCTACAGCTTTCTTCGCAGAAGTCAGTGCCGTGGATACCCATTTTAAAATCACTGCCACTTTGGGCTATTGTAGTTGCTCATTTTTCTTACAACTGGACTTTTTATACTTTATTGACATTATTGCCTACTTACATGAAGGAGATCCTAAGGTTCAATGTTCAAGAGGTAAGAAAAAATAATTATCTTCTTATATAGAGTGTACATTTTTTTATTTAAAAGAGAGAAAGACAGTGAGAGAGAGAGAAAAAAGAATCAATTTTTAATCTAGTTTTTCATGTAGCCTTCATTGCTCCAGAACTTCATTGTGTACATGGTGCTGGGGTTTGAACTTGTGTACTTGTGCATGCCAGGCAAGTACCCTAACAGGTGAGCCGCTGCTCCAGCCTCTAGAGTATAGATTTTACAACTACATGAAGAATTTATTTTCATCTATTATGAAACTCAAGTTATTTATATCTTCCCTTTTACTCTGCTGTACTAAGTTTTAGGAACTTCTCTTTTTTGTCTCCACTGTTGTTCCTTCTTTTCTCAGGGTTTTTTGTTTGTTTGTTTTGTTTTGTTTTGTTTTGGTTCTGGGCATTGAACCCAGGATCTCACACATGCTAAGCAAGCACTCTGCCACTCAGCTCCACCCACTAGCCCTGTGTTAACTCTTAATTCATGCTGTCTTTTGCCTAGAATCCCTTTACATGCAATGATCTTATTAGTTCCTGGTAATATGCCAGGACATCAGATGACAAATTTAAACAGCACCATACTTTCTTCTGAAAGGAATGACAGCGGGGCTCTTTTGGCGGCTGCCAGGAGAATGGAAGAAATCAGGTCCCCCGCCCCCCAGTATTAGGGATTGCATCCAGAGGCACTTTGCCACTGAGCTATATGCCCAACACTTTTTATTTTTTATTTTGAGACAGAGTCTTGCTAAGTTGCTGAGGCTGACCTCAAATTTGTGATCCTCCTGTCTCAGCCTCCCAGTTCTGGGATTATAGGTATGTACCACCATGCCTGGCAGAAATTCTTGTGGAGAGGTTGCTGTCCAGCATTCTTTGAGCATTGGAAGGTATGATTTTAAAGATATAGGCCTTACCTGAAATTGCAAATTGCTTTTTTTTTTTTGTACTGAGGATTGAACACAGGGCCTTGCATATGCTAGGCAAGTGTGCTCAACCATTGAGCTACATCCTCAGTCCCTGAAATTGCCTTTTTAACTCTCCAAAATATAATGCTTCCGCTATCTCTACATTAATGAATTTAAGGTAAGTCAAGTCTAAAGAGATTGAGAAAAAGCCTAAAATAAGGAAAATTTGATGGTATTTTTGCCTTCCAAGTAAAGGATAAATAAATAAATAAAACTAAATGTAAGAGCTAAAACTACAAAACTATTAGAAGATGTAAATCTTGCCAGGCATGGTGGCACATGCTTGTAATCCAGCTACTCAGAAGGCTGAAGCAGGAGGGTCGCGAGTTCAACTTAGTGAAGCCTTAAGGAACTTAGCGAGACTGTCTCAAAATAAAATATAGAAAGGACTGGGGATCTGGCTAAGTGGTTAGGCACTCTTGGGTTAAATCCCTTGCTATGCAAGCACCATAGCTGCAGCCCCGTACGTTTGCTTTTACATGCAAGTTTAGTTTCCTTCACTTTTCTTTTTTCTCACTTTTCCAATTCTGCTTCCCTGTTTCTTAAAATTCATTGAGAGTTGAGATATTTGTTACCCTAGTTTCAATATTAATATTTTTAATCAATTTTATTTTTTAAAGAGAGAGAGGGACAATGAGAGAGAAAGAGAATCAATTTTATTTAGTTTTTCATGTGGCCCTTGTTGCTCCAATACTTGGTTATATACTTGGTGTTGGGGTTTGAACCCCCGTCCTAGCGCATGCCAGGCAAGCGCCACAACTGCTGAGCCACCGCTCCAGCCCCTTAATCAGTTTTTTAAATAAATGACTATGAAGAATCATACCCTTGAACAGAAAACTTAACTTGGTAAAATGCCTATGAAATGTGTAAATATTGAGGCTGGAGCAGTAGCTCAGTAGTTAGAGTGCTTGACTGGCATGTGTGAGGACCCTGGTTTGAACCCCAGCATCACATATACAACTAAGTGTTGGAGAAACAAAAACCAGATGAAAAAATAAACAAATTAATTCTCTCTCTCTCTCCGTCTTTATCCTCTCTCTCTTTTAAAAAAGAAAAATAAAGGTGTAAATGTTGAAGATTTTAGTAATATTAGGTTGTTGAGGGAGTTTAAACCCCAGCACCACGTACACAACTCAGTGTTGGAGCAACTGAGGCCATGTGAAAAACTAAATAAAGTTGTTTCTCTCTTTCTCTGTCTCTCTCTCACTGTCCCTCTTTCTAAAAAAAAAAAAAAAAAATCATGGAATTGATATGTGAGGGGAATGAGAGAAATAGTCAAAGGACACTAAAAAGGTGATAGAATCGGTGGATTAGGGTTAGGTTCCTCAACCTTTTCATTATCTCAGTTCCGTGATTCCCACTTTCTGAAACTGAGATAATGAAAAAGTGGACGTTATTAGTAACAGGAATATATAAGCAGAAAATAGGAGGCCAGAGCCAGAGTCCAGGCAAGAGATTAGCAATGCCTTATATGAGTAGAGGAAGCAAAAAGATTCAGCTTTTGTAAATGAAGTAGAATAGACATTGTTTGGCAACTGGAGGCAAAATATGGGAGGAAAGAAACACTGAGAGTCCAGGTTCTGGAAAAAAATTGTATGTATGTATATGAACATAAAATGCACCTTCAGCTTTAAAATAGTTTAAGGCAGGCACAGTGGCACACATCTGTAATCCTAGCAACTCAGGAAGTTGAGGCAGGAGGATCACAAGTTTGGTAACTTAGCAAGCCCCCGTCTCCAAATAAAAAACTGAACTCTGCTGTCTAGGGATGTGCATCTATTAGAAACTATGCATATGTGATTACTATATACTCTGAGAGTTTTTTCCTTTTTTGAGAGAAAGGAACAGTGAGAGAGGAAAAGAGAGAATCAACTTTATTTAGTTTTTCATGTGGCTTTCGTTGCTCTGACACTTCATTGTGTACGTGGTGCTAGGGTTTGAACTCATGTCCTGGCACATGCCAGGCAAGCACTGTAACCGCTGAGCCACCGCTCCAGCCCCAGGATGATGCTTTCTTATAGGGAGAGGAAGGTGGTTGTGATTGGACCTGGATGGTGGAAGGCCTTCTGTGGTGGCTGGCAAAGTTCTATTTCTAGCCTAGGTGGTTCTTAGAATAATTCGTTAAGCTTTACATTTAATTCACATGGTTTTCTGTGTGTACATTTTATTTTATAATTAAAAAAATATTTAAATAAATAAGTAAAAATTGCTGGGTGTGGTGACACATGCCTGTAATCCCAGCAACTGGGGAGCTTGAGGCAGGAGGATCTCAAGTTCAAGGCCAGCCTCAGGAACTTGACAAGTCCCTCAGCAATTTAGCAAGGCCCTGTCTCAAAGTAGAACAGTAAAAAGGGTTGGGATGTAGTTCAGTGAAAAAGTGACCCTAGGTTCAATCCCCAGTACCAAATGAATTAAAAAATAAAAAATAAGAATTGGAGACAGAAAGTAGTCAGTGGAGAGAATCCGCAGGCTAATAAGAAGACTTATCTTCTACCACTACCCATATTCTAGAGTAACAACCAAGGTTACCTTGATCAGAAAAGATAATGGTAAGCCCTCTAAAATGGGCTCTTAGGGAGCTATGTTGAACTGAATCCTATGATCCTTCGAAGAGCCAAATTTATTTACTGTAACCATATAAACATTAACAGAATATTGCTGTGTATTTTTTGCTGCCAAATGGTGGTCGTTGGCTGTGATGGGGGTGTGTTTATGTGTGTGCGCTTTGATTTTTCCTTCCATAATTAATCTGTATCTTTTTATTCCTTCCAGAATGGATTTTTATCTGCATTGCCTTATTTTGGCTGTTGGTTATGTATGATCCTATCTGGTCAAGCTGCTGACAATTTAAGGTCAAAGTGGAATGTTTCAACTATATGTGTTCGCAGAATTTTTACCCTTATTGGTAAGTGAAGTGAATCAAGTTTTGTTTTGGTTTACAGTTATTGGAGATGGGGCGGAGGGAACAAAGTATTTTCCCACTCTCACACACAGTTAACACAATACTCCACACCAAACACATTTTACCTCTGGTCACCAATATGCTGAGTGGTCTATAATTCAGTTCCAACACTATCTACCTACGTATACTGTAGGTCCCACAAATTGAAATCTGAGTCCCACAGGACTCCTGAATTTCAAGTCCCAGATTGTGACCTATACTTTTATTGTTTGTTTGTTTGTTTGTTTGGTACTGCGGATTGAACAGATGTGTTTTTTACCACTGAGCTATATCCATAGCCCTTTTTATTTGTTACTTTGAGATAGGGTCTCACTAAGTTGCTTAGGGCCTCACTACATAGCTGAGGCTGGCCTCAAATTTGCAATCCTCCTTTTTCAGCCTCCAGAGTTGATAGATTTACAGGCATGTGCCACTCTCCCCAGCTCAAAACCTATACTTTTGACTAACCAGCTATAAATCAATGTTCCTATAACCCTCTTGTAAAGTCAGTTAATTTCCTAAAGCAGCTCACAGAACTCAGTGAAATACCATGTTTACTCATTAATTATAAAGGCTGTTACAAAGCACATTGTTGAGTGGCCAGGTGGAAGAGATGCTGAGGGCAAGGTATGTGGAAAGGGGCAATAAGATTCTATGCCCTCTCCAGGAGCACTACCCTCTAGCAGAAACTCCACAGGATCTGCTATTTAGAAGTTCAGCCAAGCCTCACCCTTTTGAGCTTTTATGTAGGCTTCATTATGCAGGAATAGTTGAGTGAATCATTGGCCACTGGAAGTCAACATTCAACCGCCTTCCGCTCTCCAAAGACTGGAGGATGAAACAAATATCCAAACCTTCTAATTATGCCTTGGTCTTTCTGGTCACCAGCCCCATCCTGAAGGTAGAGGCTTTGGTCCCAATAGCATCAGTCATTTTATTAGCAAATAAAAAGTCTTGTCACTGCAGAGATTCCAAGAGTCTTAGGAGCTGTGTGCCAAGAACCAGAATCAGAGACAAATATATATTTCTTCTCTTACTATCATAACAGTGCAAGGCAAAATAAAAATGATAATATCAGACATTTATTTTGTTCACATGTTAAAACACTCTGATGCAGTTAGTGCATTTATGTACATGGTGGTTCTTTTTGAACCATGCATTTTGAAGATTAAGATTTATAATATCCTGCTATCTCCACCATAGTTTATGGTTACAAAAATGATTTATTTTGCTGAACATCATCCCCAAAATTTTATAAATCACTGTTTCAGTTATAAGTTTGCTATGAAAATATATTTTTAAAAGAGTTAGTGTGTGAGAGACAGAGAGAATCAGTTTTTATTTAGTTTTTCATGTGGCCTTCGTTGCTCCGACACTTTGCTGTGTACATGGTGCTGAGGTTCAAACTCGTGTACTCACACATGCCAGCCAAGCACCTTAACCGCTGAGCCACCACTACAGCCCCGCAATGAAAGTATTTTTATGTTTCCATCCTTTTTCTAAGTTAATATACTTGAATTTCAAAAATAACAGTATAACAAATGAGCTCTAAGTCAAAGATCTAAAAGGAACCTTAAGTAGAAAGACCTTTTTCAGAAAGGTCAGTTTTAAGCTGGTCATGGTAGGACACACCCAGAATCCCAGTATCTCAGGAGGTTGAGGCAGGAGAATCACAAGTTTGAAGTCAGCCTCAGCAACTGAACAAGGCCCTAAGCAACTTAGCAAGATTTTGTCTCAAAATAAAATAGCAGGCTAGGGATAGAGCTCAGTGGTTAATCACACCTGGATTCAGTCTAATACCAAAAAGAAAAGAAAAAAGAAAAAGAAACTAAGAATTATTCAGATTTTTTTTTAACAGGGAGAGAGAGTTTACTTTTTTTCATCTGGTGTGTTTTTCCTACAGTTAGTTGTGTATGTGAGGTTGGGGATTGAACCCAAGTCTTCAAGTTTCAAGCATGCCAAGCGCTCTACTGCTGAGCTACCACTCCAGCCCAATTATTCAATTTTTATAAAGGTCTCCAGTAACTAGAGACCCTGGAAGTTACTGATGGTTATATTTCAGTAACTACATTGTAAAAAGACCCTATTCACACTAATTCTACAAACATCTGCCATCTAACCACTGGAACATGCTATCCTGTTCCAATGCTTACTGTGACTCTACATCTATAAATGAAATTAATCCCTCGGGTTTAATCTGACTTTCTTTTTTGGTTTCCTATGGGTGGACTTGCCTCATATGGTACAATAGCTACTAGCCATTTAAATTTAGTTAGGCTATTTAAATTTAATTGAAATTTTAAAATAAGTTCCTCAGTTGCAGTATATACAAATTCAGCATTTCCATTATCACAGTTAGTAGATAACACTGCTGTAGACACAGAAAAACTGACAGCCACTATTTTTTTTTCCTGTGCATGAGTAGTCACAGAAGCTTTATTTGTAAATAATGATATACTCACACAATGGAATAATACTCAGTAATAAAGAGTAATACACTATTGATACATGGATTTTAAAATATTAGGAAGAGTGAAAAAACTCAAAAGATTACCTACATATGATTTCCTACATATAACATTCTTGACATTATAAAATTAGAGTCATGAAGAGCAAATAAGTGGAGCT
>PVKS010040382.1:0-16659 GCA_004027875.1 Aplodontia rufa | reverse complement strand
CCTTCCCAATACATCTCTAGGAATGCCTTAGGTTGTATGTCATTACACCTTATTCAGATTTAAAACATGAGAATTGACCTCCTTTCTCAATGGCCAGGGTCTAGCTCCACCCTCCACAGATGAGTGGAGACATTCGACCCTTGGTTCTCTGGGTTATGCTGACTTCACTCAGCATAATTTCTTCCATACCATCCATTTACCTTCAAAGGATGCAATATCATTGTTTCTAATTGCTGAGTAGAACTCCATGGTATATATGTACCAGTTTTTGGATCCATTCATCCAGTGAGGGACATCTGGGTTGGTCCATAATTTAGGTATTGCAAAGTGAGCTGCTATGAACATAGATACTGCTCTGTCACTATAATGTGCTGATTCTAAATCCCCTGGAAAAATACCCAGGAGAGGAATAGCAGGATCATATGGTGGGTTCATCCCTAGTTTTTTGAGGATTCTCCACACTGCCTTCCAGAAGGGCTGTACTAGTCTGCAGTTCCACCAACAGTGTGCTAGTGTGCCTATCTCTCCACAACCCCTCCAGCATCTATTATTATTAATAACATTTTATATGCATTGAAAATATTTTCTTTAATATATCAGGGGTAAACAAAATATATTACATAGCTGGAGCAGTGGTTCAGTGGTAGAGCACTTACCAGAATGCATGAAGACCCAGGTTCAAATCCCAGCACCACATTCACAAGTGTTGGAAAAACAAAAAACAAATGAAAAAAATAAATTGATTCTCTCTTTTAAAAAAACAGAATTTTTAGAACTGATTTCACCTGATTTCTTTTTCAAAGAGGGGGAGTGAGTGAGAATCAATTTTATTTATTTTTTCATCTGTTCTTCAAACCCCAGGTCCTTGGGCATACCAGCCATGTGCTTAAACCACTGAGTAACCACTCCAGCCCTTACCTGATTTTTTTAAAAAAATGTGACTACTAACAATTTTAAATTACTCATGTGTTTTATATCATATTTTTTAGGTTCTAGTGATTGGTTTAGAAATTACATCCCAAATTTTAAATGGAAAGGTGTAAGCATGAGAGGGCGGCAAGCTTTGAAAAACTAAGGTTTCAAACTGAAAGAGAGGGACAGTCCAGAGGCAAATGAACAAAGGAAAACGCCAAGAAAGTGGGGAAGGCTTAAACACCAGATTGAGAAGACTGTGTTAAACTGTCAGGTGATAGGGAATTCTCAGATTGAAACTTTCTTTCAAAATAAATAAATAACTCAACTCATCATAAAGTACCAACAGGGATTCATACTGGACAGCTAGTAAGTTCCAGACAACAGATGTCCCAGTTTCTAACACACTTATGCTAACATTTCTTTAGTTAGGATACATCCAAGTATCCTACATCTAGTAAGTAAGTGCACCTTTAAAAGCTGTTTTGGTACATTTTAATACCACCTTAAAATCGAGGTATTATGACACTCAATTAGAAAAAAAATAGGAACATAAATATTACATATACATACATGTATTCACATATACACACATTCATACACACACACATTACATATTGAGTACAGATGCACTGAGCACACATACACAGAACATTTCTGGTACTTATAATTGTTTCAATAAGTATTACATCTCATAGACTGGGAAACTGAGTGATGTGCACAAAGTAACATTTGTGGCTGGTATGTGAATGTCAGGATGGGTCTAAATGGACCGGAGGCAAAATTCTCACATGAAAGTACACAGGGACTTGTGCTAGGTTGCTGAGGCTGCCCTCCACAGGAGTACACCACCAGACCCAGCGCAATTCTGCTTTACTCTGCTTCTTTCAGCATCCATTTGCTTGTCACCTGCGGATCTACTGACCCCTAGGGATCGGCATGAATGCAAATTTAGGGAATATATTTTTTCCTAGGAAAACTCAGTTTCATTTACTTCCGAAAAAACATTATGTGACCAAATGAATGGCCTTTGCATTCTTTTATCTGTTTTTCTCTGCCTCTTCCCTCACTGACGGTGGTTCCTTCTACCCTGATGAAAAAGTTATTAACACCAAAGCAGATCCTCTTCCCACTTCCAACCCATTTGGATTGAGATACCAGAAGGCAAGCGACAAGTGAGAGCAGGAATTGGAGCGGTGCATTCCAGATCCTGACTCAACTCTGTACCAGAGAATTGGTACCACCTCCTGGAGCCACACAGGCTGCTGGAAGGAGCAGCAAACAGGCCCCTATCAAAGTGCTCAGGCACATGGCAGGCCCAAGGGCTCAATAAAATCAACAGGATGATGCTATGAATAGCAATTACTACTTTACCCACACATTTGGTTTTGACCACTGAGTGGCTTATTTTTCATCAATGTATTCTCATTTCTTGACAAGTTAGTCAACATCAAAACCAACTCATTTATCTTAATATTTATCCACAGCACAGACATGAACTAGAGAAGATAAATCATTTTCAAACTGAACTCCTGCAAGTCCTGCAGACCATGGAGAGTAGTGAGGAGTATTTTCCTCCTTCCCAACCAAAGCAACTCTGCCTCCCCCAGCTACTCACATATTGAGGTCTGAATGGGAAGGGCACTCTACTAATGAGCCATCCCTAGCCCTTTATATTTTTGTTTTGAGACAGGAACTCATTAGGTTGCTGGAGGCTGGCCTCCAAAGAAGTATACCACTGAGCCCAGTGCAACTATACTTTAACCTGCTTTATATATTATGGAAGAAAGGAGTAACTCAAGCTCAAAAACAAGGTGGTAAGACAGAATTTTCTAACAAAATAAATGAAATTAAATAGGTAAAAAAATAAATGAAATTAAACCTTATGTAAGAAAACTGATCAAGTCATCATATTCTACAGAATATCAAACTCCGTAGAATACAATTCACTCAGAGGGCAAAGTGATCAGTCTTCCAACATGCACTTAATAAACAGTACAAAAACACTAATGAACAATGTCCCAGAGCCTAAAATGTCTTTCTGAGCTCCGTGCTTAGGAAAAGGGAAACCACAAATAACACCAAGAATTCAGTACAGAAAAAAAATACTGCCCTCAACTCCAGATGGCACCCTGAGGTCAAGGATGGATTCACCCTGCCTTCTACCTGAGTCTGGAGCAGTCCTGTGTGCCCCATTCTGCATAGGACCCCAAGTTCTCCCAGTCCCTGTCACTGCTCTCAAAGTGTTAGGCATGATGCTTACAGCATTACCTTTACTAGGGCAGTCAAGAGAATTTTAGGAATTTCAGAGATCATTTTAGGAAAAAGGTATAAAGGAATTTGTTTAATCTTTGGCTAACCAGAAAATCCAATTTAAGTCTTTTACTTAAAGTAAAAGTCTTTTACTTAAGGTATAGTAAAGCAAGCTTTTACTATACTATAATGACAACTGCATACTCCACAATTGAAAAACTGCTAGAATTCATGTTTTGATGCTTTTCAAGTACTTCCTCTAAACAAGGGACAATGCACTGTTACCACTCACTGCATTGCTCCTTGAATCCTTCTTACAGAAGCAAAAGAGGAGGAGAGGTCTGTTTTGGACACGCTCACTGGACTGTAAAGTATGTAAGAAACAATGGTTTGTTTACATACCAAGTCTTGGCATAACTGCTCCCAGAAACTGTTCATCTTCTTGGAAGTGGTTCTCTTGTAAAGATTCCAGCAATTTCTGCAGGACATCTTGGGGCACTTTGCAGCCTGTGCCCTTCAGTTCAGTGAATCTGGTTAGCCGGAAGCTCTTATCCAATTCATAACTTTCCGGGTTAAAGGACTCCCGCGTAGACATGGTTCTGGGGCCCACACTCCTCACAGCTCAGCCCCTCCCCTCCCTCGGTGGACTGGGTATTTTACTTCTGATCCACCTAGGTATCACCAAAACACAAAAACATTAAAAGAATTCAGACAGGTACTTGACAGCCATTAAGTGAATGCATGTAATAAGGGCTGAAATCACCAAGACCACAGGGTAACAGCAATCTAGGACCACAATACCTTTTTCATCACTGTGATGCTGCATAAGCTGGAATAAATCTGTTTTTAAAAGGGCCTATATCTGGGTCAGGGATGTAGCTAAGTTGAAGAGTCCATGCTTTGCAGGGGCAAGGCCCCAGGGTTCAATTCCCAGAAATTCCCTGAAAAAGGGCCTATGCTTACCACAGGTATCTATGGAAAATGTCACTTCTGGAGTATGGTTACAATGGTGGCTCTGAGCAGCAAAAGGAAAATCTCCTCTGAAGAAGGAAGTCTAGCCAGCGGGCTCATAAGGCACTGTGCCACCTTGAACAACAGGTCCCAAAGGTTCTTCTAGGGTGCAATATCATGAGAACCAAATTGCCAGTCACTTCTTTTGTCAACCTAGAAGCACTATGGTTTATAAAGTACAGGTCCAAGCTTAAGTGACTTTTCTGGAAAATCTTTTGATATCTTTTGCTATCTGACAGAAAAACAAAACACCTAATGGAAACTGAAAAAGAACATTTGGGCATCTTGATGAAATTCCTCAAGATGCTGAATCTTAATTTAGAAAACTGTGTTCCCTCCCAGCCAGCAAATACAAATACAATACAAAACTAATAAAATAACAGGAGGCCTCCCAAAAGGACTTAACTTTAAAAACATGAATGGCTGTTTAACACAGTAAGGTCTGTGTTCTTCAAGAGCACTTGGAAAGTTCTCTGATGTTTTAATGCAGTGCTATTTCCTAGAAAGCAATCATCCGGCCCAACAAACTAGTACACACCATTGACAAAAAATGCTATTGCTCATTACCATTTCATTACAGAACTAAAACAATAAATTAAACCTTACAAAATCATTAGCTTTTACAGTACTGAAGTTTCTGCACCAAGGCCTTCTAAGTTAGAAGCCTTCTGGCTAAAGCAAAAAACATGTGCTCCTAAGGTTTACAAACCTCCAGATTGATACTTTATTGGGCATAGAATTACAGACACCCCAAGTTTTAGGGTCAGTTTCCCCCATAAAATTTATGATTAAGAACATAATTCCCATTTATAGAGTTTTCCATCTCCTAGGAAGCACACCGTTCATTGAAAATAAATTTCACAAAGCCCGAGTTCAGGCAGTAATCCAAAACGTAGTTATAAAAACTTGTTTGGGATGAGCAATGACTTTAGTGGGTAAACTACAACTTGACCGGCACAAAAGTTCTAACCATTCCAAGAAACCAACCTGCCCCCAAAAGGCGGCAATCCAAGCAAGTTAACAGAGATGGGAATTTTAAAGCCATTTCAGAATTTGCAAAGTCTTTTTTAAAAGCACTTCGACTAGGAAGGGGTTGGAACCAAAACAGCCAAGTCCTTTCCTCGAAAAATCCCTTACATTTAACAGCACCTCACCTCTACCACGGTTAAAAAAAAAAAAAGATCCAACTCACAAAGCACCCTGTTATTTTCCTGCCTCTCGCCCCCCACAAAAAGGCGAGGAAGGGTTTTGGGACCGAACTTCTTTTAAATTTCTATTTTCCCACACTTTTAGGAGGGAAAAAGTTAAAACCACCTTACATCAACGCGCTCAGGAGTATCAAAACTCCAAGTGGAATGTGCAATACAAGCTAGCAGATTCACACCCCAACCTTAAAGAAGGCTGAACTTACATTTTTGGAGGGGAGGAGAAGGGAGGAGGGACGCGTAGTAAACAGTGAAAGGGGGACTAAATGTGCATAGTAAGAGACCGTCCCCCGCGACCGCGAAGCCACGTGTTTACACCTTTAAAACAATGACATGAATATTTAAAGATAACTTTTAACCCTCTCTTCCCCGGGCACGTTTGCAGTTTGGCCAAGAGCCCGCCGCGCGGGACGCGAGGCCACGAGTGCGGTGCGCGCGGTGGGCAGGGCGAGCGGCGCGGCCCGTACCTACCTACCTACCCCCGGCCCGCACGTGCCCAGAGGGCTGCACACCGCGGCGTGCGCGCGGGGCCCCGGCGCTCTCCATGAGGCCCGTGGCGCGGGCGGCCCCGGTGCGAAGGACGGCACTCGGGGACACCTTAAGTCTCAGGCTGCCGCCTTTAAAGGCACAGCAGGCCCGGGCCCCGCTCTTTGTGCGGCGTCGCGCCGCGGGCTGGCGGCCGGGCGGAGGCAGCTCGGCGCTGCTGGCTGGGCCATGCCCGCTCGGGCCGGGCTGTCCCGGGGCAGCCAGGGAGGAGGGAAGCGCGCGCGCGCGCGGGGCCCACGGAGCGGGGAGGGCACGGAGCGCGCGCGGCCCACAGGCCGGGCCCTGCGCCCAGGTGCGGCGGCAGCCGCGGGGCCTGCGGGCGCGGGCCGGGTGGGGGCGGGGAGGGCCGAAGGCGCCGCGCCCGGGACACCGAGCTGGCTCTCCCGCAGCGCGCGCGCGGGCCTCCGCCGCCGCCGCACAAAAATGTCGGCGGGCGAAAAAATTAACCCCTGCGTGGCCGCCCTCCCCCTCCACTCCTCCCCGCCTCCTCCCTCCCTCCTTCCCGGGCCCCGCGCGGCGGCGGCGGCGGCGGCGCGGGCGGTGCTTCTTTTTTAAAGCGGCCCCACCAAGCCCTGGCTCTGCCCCTCTCCAGGCAGTGCTGGAAGAGCCGGCCGTGCACGGCTCCCCGGCGGTCCCGGGCGGCCCGGAGGGGGATTTGCAACGGCCGCCGCGGGCCTGCGGACCGATATTCCCCTTTAAGCCTGATGTCTCGCCCCCCCTCGCCAGGCCCGCCGCTTACCGGCTCGCTTTGCGCCCTCCGCCTCCTCCCGAAAACGGGCCGCGGCCGCTCCCACAATGCACCGGGCGCGCCGGGCTCCCTTAAGCGTCGCCTGAATAAAAATGCTGCTCCCGGCGGCGGCGGAGGCCCGGCCCGCGCCTGGGCGCCGCAGGGGTCGGCCTGGCTGCGCGCGGCCCTGCGGGAACCGGGCCGCCGCGCTCCCGCCGGCTGGGCCGCGAGGGTCCCTCGAGGCCGGCCACCTCCCTTTAAGAGGCGGCGGGCCGCGGCCGGAGCAGCTCGGTGGCTGCGTGCGGCCCGGGAAGGGGGCGGGGGCGCTGTGCAGGCCCGAGCGCGGCAATGATTGGTCTCGGGGGAGGGGTGGGGGGTTGCAAACCCGAGGAGCGGTGGCATCCGTTGCATGATGTAAAAAGGATTGATTTCAAAAGTTGCGAGTTGTATTGGCAGCAGCCTGGGGCGCCCGGGCCACCTCCTTTTTCCCGACCGGCTGGAAGGGTCGGGAGCGATTTTCTCAACCTGGCGGGACTCGACTGCGCTGCACCAGCGGGACCTGCTCCTCAAACGCTGCGGTCGGAGGGTGCTGAAGACAATGATCGTGGAAACAATTTGCAGAGGAGTGTATGAGCCGAGGGGAAGCCGCCTCTGCCCCGGTGAAAGATTTGAAAACAAACGGGCGTTGGATTCTCGTTGACTCCCATCATCTCCTCCACCTATTGTTTAGCCTGGCTCTGGAGTTCACGGGAGCCTCAGTGAATATGCAAAATCTCTGCAAAGTTTCTTGAACATTTTAGTATGCTTGGTAGGAAGTTTGGGGGAAAAAAACTTAAGGTTCCCCAGTTACATCGCTGGTTATTCACATGTCCCAGTAAACATGGCAGACTAATCCTCTGCTTGAAGTGACAGTAGTGAGGCAGCTTCACCTCGTGAAATTGAAATAACGTAGGTTTTTTTTTTTTTTCCCAGTTTTTCAACTAATGCATTGAGGATGCAAACAAAACAAAATGTGTCGGTATATCTTTTAGGGCATCCCTTAAAACTGCAGGGTAGAGCAATGCCATACCAAACTTTTAGAATGAGCTAGCATTTTCCGAATTATTTTGGGGCAAGGGAATAGGGCTTTATGGGTGCTTTCAGGTTTTCACACTATAGAGATGTTCTTTTTCTCGAATTGTTCGCCAGTTTCCTAAGGTTTTAATGTAGGTGTGAATGCAGAAGTGATGCCACCTCCAAGACTGGGTGGGTGCAAACTCCTGTCTTTGTGTCCTTTCTACCGGCCCTGTAATGTTTGAGAAGAGCATGATAACACTTCAGTTCTTCAAGGTTCAGTGTAAGGCTTTTGTAAGATCAGCAGGACCCCGTGGTTGACAAACCAGTACCACTCTTAGGAGTACCAATCAGAAGGAAAGCATAAAAATACCTTTGCCCCTCTTCCCCTTTTAAAATTGCATTCTTGGCAAGGTGAGTTTTTTTTGAAAGCAAAAATTTCATGATTAGAAAAAATTGGATGTGGGGGGATGGCGGTGAGGGGAAAGTGACATAGGACCCTATGTGTAGATTTGTGTGTAATGCTAAGGAGTAGTTTTAGATCTGCGACAGTGTTAGGGGATGTCCTTTCCCAGAGGGAAAACCAGAGCCACTGGTTTCAGGTTAAGAGGTTATTGTAATAATGAAGCCTGCAGATGTACATGAACAGAAAGCAGGAGTGCAGCCAAGGGAAAGGATTTGATGGGATTTGATGTGTTTGAAGAAGAGGAAGAGGCATTAGATGTCCCTCCAGATATCTAGCTTTGGGGGTACTGGGTAAGTAGTGATGTTACTAATATTGGAACTGCCAGGGAGCAAGCAAGACTTGGATTGAGTTCAGCTTTGGCTGACAGGGTATTACTCTGAGTTTGAGATGCAAATCTGGGTGCCATCAGCATGTAAATGATGTATGAAGCCTTAGAGAGGTGGGATTAACCCACAGGAAGGGTTAAGAAAAAAGGGGAGGAGGACATTGGACTGAGCCCTGCAGAATGAAACAAAATGGCTGGGCAAGCCAGTCTGAGTCCTGCCAATCCCAGAGAGAGCAAGTGTCCCCAGAACCAGCCCTTCCTCTTTGTAGTCACCGTGGCTGGAGCTCTTCAGTAGCTCTGAAACAGCTCTGGAGATGGAACCCAAGGCCTCACACGTCCCAGGCAAGTGCTCTATCAGTGAGCTACACCCCAGCCCTGAAACAGTTCTCTTGAACCCCGTCTGCAGACTCTTGACTGAGTCATAGAAAGGATGGTTCATCTGATAATCTAGCATACCTCCTGTCCCTCTTCCCTTTTTCCTGGATGGAACTCCTCCCATGTGTATCGCTTAGCTTGAAGATAGCGTTTCTCCCATGAACCTTTCAAGAGTCCTCTCTAAAGGGCTCACCACAACCCCGTTCCGGGGATTGGGATTCTTAGGTTCTGCTGGCTCCATCTGAGAGCCAGTTCCCTGGTTGTATTATCTGACTGAGGCTTATTTAAAATACTAATTTACCAGCCACATCTGAAAAGTTACATCTAGCGGGTGTAATGGGTCAAATTATGTCTCTCAAAAGATATGTTGAGGGGCTGGAGTGGTGGCTCAGCGGTTTCGGCGCTTGCCTGGCAAGCACAAGGACCTTGGTTCAAACCCCACCACCACGTACACAACTGAGTGTTGGAGCAATGAAGGCCATGTGAAAAACTAAATAAAGTCATTTCTCTCTCTGTCTCTCTCACTGTCCCTCTCTTTATAAAAAAAAAAAAGATGTTGAAGCACCCCCCTCAAACCTATGAATGTGACCTTATTTACATACATTACATCTTTGTAGATGTAATCAAGTTAAAATGAAATGAATTAGGATGGGTCCTAAATCCAATGGCTGGCATCTTTATAAGAACATGTCTGTAATCCCTGCTACTTAACAGGTTGAGGCAGGAAGATCACAAGTTCGAGGCTAGCCTGGGCAACTTAGCAAGACCCTATCTAAAAAGTAAAAAGGGTTCAGTGGTAGAGTACCACTAAGTGTTCAATCCCTAGAACTACTACTACTAGTAATAATGATAATAAGAGAAAAGGGAGATTTGAAGACATTGACACACAGAAGGCCCTGTGAAGACCCTGGCAGGGGATGAAGTGGTGCAGGTAGGAAGCAAGGCACACCAAGGATTGCCGGCAAATACCAGAAGCTGGAGGAGGCAAGGAAGGATTCCTCCTTTGAGTCTGCAGAAGGAATGCTGCCCACTGACATCTTCATTTTGGGTTTCCAGTCTCCAGAATGATGAGAGAATAATTGACAATTGTTTTAAGGTTTATTGCAGCAGCCCTAGGAACAGAATCCAGCAATTTTGAGGTGTATGTTGTGGGGAAGGGGTGCTAGGAATCCATGCTCTACTGGGCTCTGCAGGTGATCCTGGTGCTTCCTTCTGAGGAACTTTCCCCAAAGAGTTCTGCATCCTCTGAAACCCAGAGAGACCAGAGCAACTCTGGTGACTCAGTTTTCCTATTGGCTGCCTTTCTCATTCAGGACTCTTGCTATGCAGCTTTCCCACCATTTGCTGCTCCCTTATGTTGTTATACACCCATTCAGGGGTCTCATGCAATCCTACTGTCAGTCACAAGTCAAGGAGTAGACCTGGGCAGGACTCTCTGGAAACTTCCCTAGGATCCCCAATATAACTAGAGGACCCATTCCCTCCCATTTTCCCTTGAGTGCGTCCCTTTTCTTTTCCCTTCTAATAACCTGTCTGCTACTATGTGTCCTCAGTTGAAATTCTTCAGACAGCCAGGGGGCCGTGGTGTATACCTGTAATCCCAGCAGCTTGGGAACCTGAATAGGAGGATTACAAGTTCAAAGCCAGCCTTGGTAACTTAGGCCCTAAGCAACTTAGCAAGACCATGTCTCAAAAAAAAAAAAGAAAAAAGGAAAGAAATTCTTCAGACAACACTGCAAAGAACCTGTGGGTGCAGACCCCCACAGTCACCTGGGCTATGCTATGTGGGTAGACCTCGCCCTGTAGCACTGTGAACCTTCCTAGCCCTGGAAATCTTCATCTTACCTGGTAGTCCTGTCCTGTCTTTACATCCTGATACATGCACTTCACCTCTTAGGGAAGTGCATGTCTCCCAAAGTAGTCCCTTTTCCCTGTCATCAGCCTGGATTCCACAGTTAGCTTTGCAATCTCATCGGCTCCCCCAACCCCATCCCCCGCACACAACAGACTTCTTTGACCTTGATCACCCTCAGATGTCCAGCCCTAAGACCTTCTTTTCTTTTTTTCTTCTAATACTGGGACTGGAACCCAGGAGTACTCTACCACTGAGCTGCATCTGAGCCCTTTTCTATTTCGAAATAGGATCCCCAAATAAAAAGTTGCCGTGGCTGGCCTCAAACTTGGGATCCTCTTGCTTCAGTCTCCAGGGTTGCTGGGATTACAGATGTGCATCACCAAGAGCAGTGTTCTAGGCCCTTTCTATCCACCCTCTTCCCTTCCGCTCCACTAGAGAAAACAACTTGGAGATTTTGCCATTAGGAATACATGATCCAGTGCCAATTGGGCTTTTCTGACAGCTCAGGAATTCTGGAGGGCTGGTAACATGGTTATGTGGTAGATTGCTTGCCCAGCATGCAGTACGCCCAGAGGTCAATCCCCAGTACAACAAAAATAACAGCAAAAAAAAAAAAAAAAAATTGTCTAAACTGTCATTCCTATTTATCAATCTTCCCAAGGCCTGTTTCACACTTTAGTGCCTTCAAGACCAGGTGCACCTTCAGGACAATGTGCCTGGCCTTGGAGGAAATGCTCCCATCCCCTGTCCATCAAGGTCAGTTCTCAGAGGAAGGACAGCCCTCTGTCTGTCCAAGGGTGAGCCCTGTCTACACTCCAGCTTCTATACTTCCATCAGTGGCTCACCTTTGTTGGGAACCTACTAGTACCCTCTATAAGGTTTTACAGGTTTCCTTAGAATTATTCTGGAGGTAGATTTCATTATGCATTTTGTTTTCCTAGGGGAAGAAACTAGGACTCAGACTGAGTAAGCAACTTGCCCAAGGTCACCATCTTAGTTTGGGTTCCCCCAAGACAGATCTTGAACAAGGATCAGGGAGAAAGGAGTTAATTAATTTGGGAAGTGATCCTAGGAAACCAGGAAGGAAGTAAATCAAAAAGAATGTTAATGAGTAGCTTATCACTACAATTGGGAGTCAGCCCAGTTAGGCGCTTTGAGAAACTATAGGGAACAACCCCCACCAGGGGCCAGGGATAGGGAATAATGGCTCACCCAAGGATGTCTATGTCCCCGTCCTCAGAACTGTGGATGTGTTATGTCATAAGGCAAAGAGGAATTTAGGTCCCAGATGGAAGAGGGGATTGGAAGAGAGAACCACCAAGACAGCAGCTAGGAAGACTGGACACGAAGACTGAAGGGGAGGGCTGAGCAGCAAGGAAAACAGGCAGCCTCTAGGACAGGAGGGCAGGAGAACAAATTCTCTTTGACCTTAGCCCAGCAAGACGCAACCGAGTACTATGATTCACAGGACTGTCAGGTAATGCAGGCCAGGAACTGTGTGGTAATCTGTCACAGCAGCCACAGAAAACTACTCTACCCCTAAATTTGTGCCACTGGCAGGCAGGAAGGCTGAGGCATTTATGGGCTCGCTCCCACAGTCCCTTGGTTAAGATTGCCCTGGAGGTGTTAACTCCCCTCCAGTCCCTTCACTGGACTGGAAAAGACTCCAAAATTCAGGGTCACAGAGCAGCCCTGGAACACCAGGCAGTTGATCAAGGTGAGATGCTGTCAGGAGGCTGCAAACTGTCCCCTGCAGCTTCAGATCGACAGAGGTGAGCCAGGCATCCATGGTGTGGGCAGCTCTGCCACAGTGCCCAGCTGTAAGTGGTGAGGCCAGGGCTTGTACTTGAGCTGTCTTAATCCTGCAGCCCCCACCCCTTGCTCTGAGGGCCTCCCTCCAGCATTTGAGGGCATTCAATAGTCACACTTCTCTCTCTCTTTTTTTTTTTTTTTTTTTTTTTTTTTTGGAGTTAAAGGAGTAGGATTTATTTAGGAAGAAGAGCAGAGACTCCGCAAAGCGGAGGGGTACCTGGAAGCAGGACACCCCACACTTCTCTTTTTAAAAATGCTCTGGGTTCCATGGTTAGATATTCCCTCACTCTCCCATCTCTCTGACTGCTTTCTTCCCCCTGCGTACTTGGAATTGAACCAGGGCCTGACACGTGCCACCCTTTCATGTTTGCTGCCCCTCCTTCAGTAGCCATCACTCCCCTTCACACACCTGCAACCAGTGATGTTCATCGGCTTTGTCTTTGACTTTCTTCCAAAGCTGTATTGTGGTTTCTAGAGCAGTGGCTTACCCCATATGTGACTCTGGAGCATTCCAAGTGTCCAAATTCAAAGTGCCATAAGTGTAAAATACACATTGAATTTTTTTTTAAAAGAGAGAGGGACAGTGAGAGAGAGAGAAAGAAAGTGAGAAACGATTTTATTTAGTTTTTCATGTGGCCTTCATTGCTCCAAGGCTTTGCTGTGTACGTGGTGCTGGGGTTTGAACTCGGGTAGTCGCACATGCAAGGCAAGCATTGTAATCGCTGAGCCACTGCCCCAGCGCCCACATTGAATTTTTGAAGACAAATAAAAAGGGATGTAAACTGTCTTAATACATTTTATGTTGATTCCGTGTACACACAGTTTTGGGGAACCCAACCCAGGACCTTGCACACGCGAGGCAAGTGCTCGATCACTGAACCACGTCCCCAATCCCCTATTGATTCATGCTGAAATATGAAGATTTGGATATGTTTGATTACATATTATTAAAATTCATTTTACCTGTTTCACTTTTTCAGTGTGGTGACTTGGACATTTACAGGGACATATGTGGCTCACTTTCCACTTCTGTGGCTAGCAAAGTTGTAGACTAGGATTTGAAATCCCTAGAGCCCTGGACACCCACATTCAAGTACTTACATGAATGTTCCATTAATACTTCCAACTCCACATGTTCCAGACCCAAATCACCATTTTTCCTTCCAACCCTGCCTGTCCCCAAGTCTATTCCCCTCAATGTCCTCTCCTGGCTCTTGCTTACGTATGCACTGCATCACATGCTGGGACCCTGGCTGTGGTACCCAGCTCCTCCCTTCCTCTCCAGTCTGCCCCATCATCCATCAATTCTGCTTTGACCAGACCTTCCCGTCCACTTCTGCCATTCCTGTCTTTGCTATCTCCTCCTCGTTCACCTCTCCTCTTGTCCAGGGACCCAGTTAACCATGTTTTAGCCACATTTCACTGGTTCCCATCAGCCCATATTGACTCATGCTGTTGAATGATAATTTATCAAAGGCAAACCTGGTCATTTTCTTTCCCTTCCTACAGCCTTGAAGTGGCTTCTGTTGCATGTGACTATTTCTCAATGCGTGGTGCTCATTCATAAATATGCACACATGAGTTCCAGCGTTCCATGGAGGAACATTTTCTTTTTATGGTTGAATACTCACTTTCATGTCCATTGGAAAGATGTAATTAATATATAAAACCTGTGATTTCACAGACACTCTTGTTCAAAAGTGACCCAGTTAGGGGTTGGGGTGTAACTCAGTGATAGAGTACATAAGGCCCTGGATTCAATCTGTAGCACAAAATAAAAATAAAACCCTCAGTCAAGGAAACAAAAATCATTAAAACAATAGCACATCTTAAAGTAGAAGCCTAGGCTCAATAACTAATAGCTATAGGATAAATTTCAAACTCCTTAATATGGTTTAAAAAATGAAAAAAGAAAAGGCATGACAAAACTAAAAAATCAGCCAGGTGCAGTGGAACCTGCCTATAATCCCAGTTACTCAGGAGGCTGAAGCAGGAGGACCACAAGTTCCAGGCCAACCTGGGCAATTTAGGGAGACCTGGTCTTAAAATAAAATAGAAAAGGGCTGCGTTTGTAGCTCAGTGGTAGAACATCCCTAGGTTCAATCCCCAGTACCACACAAACAAAAACAAACCCTGCATGTTCTAGCTTCTACTTATTTATTTATTTTTATTTGAGTTTGAGGATTGAACTCAGCAGAGTTTTACCATAAAGCTACATCATGAGTCCCTTATTTTTTATTTATTTATTTATTTATTTTTGAGACAGAGTCTTGCTAAGTTGTTGAGGTTGGCCTCGAACTTGTGATCCTCCTGCCTCCACCTCCTGAGTTGCAGGGATTACAGGCATTCACCACCACACCTGGCCCTGTTTTTCCTTTCTGTTTAATCTCTGTCTATTCTTGGACCTCTTCCAGATCTCTGGGCTCTCTTCTCTTCTCCATTCAGTGGTCCAGCAGGTACTATTTCTCTGCTGGTACTCCCTCGTCCACCTGCCCCCCTATGGCAAATAAGAGTGATAATGAAACCTGTAAGATTCAGCTGCAAGAGTTCAGTTAGGGGCCTGATTTAGTAAAGAACAGGAAGGACAGTGCCCCTTAGTGCCTAGCCTGAAGCTGTTCCTTTATTCACAGTGTGGCAATGTCAGGACCCTTGCAGATCCTAGTGGGACGGATTACAGTATTGCTCCCTGGATGTGGTTCTAAGATCAGATCTGGTGGAATCAGAAAGCAGTGGAAAGAGGAAAGCCAGCTAAAGGGCACAGGGTTGGGATTTTAGGATTTCTGGCTCTGAGTTCGACTTACCATTGCAACTGGGTGAAATGACTTCCTGCTGCCTTCAGTTGTCTTGTTTTCTATGGGGAAACAAAACACAAACAAAAAAAGCTTCAGTCTTACGGATGTAATTTGGTGTTTGTAAACATATGCTTTCTTTTAAATGTTTCTTCAAGTATGTCTGAATTTTGGTGTCCTATAAAAAGTTGGTGTATAATGCCTGATGCTTCCTTACAGAAAAAGGGGGAAAAAAGATTGAGCTACAAGCTTCTTCTCTGAAGTGCTCCTTGGATATTCCAAGAAGAACAAGCATCTTATGTTTGATAAGCAGAATAATGATCTGCCTGAAATCTCCTCATCATAATCCCCAGAACGTATGAATATGTTATCTTATGTGGCAAAGGGGGCTTTGCAGATGTGAGTAAATTACAGTTCTTGAGATGAGAAGACTATCCAGGATTCCTTTGTGAGTACAATGTCATTACAAAAGTCCTTACATGGGAAAAAGGGAGGTAGGAAATTCAAATAAAAATAGATTCTCCCCTGAAGCCTGCAGAAGGAATATGCATTACCCATCCATTCTGAACTTCCAACCTCCATAACTGTAAGATAATCCGTTTGTGTTGTTGTTTTTTCTTTTCTTTTTCTTTTCAAAGAGAGAAGGACAGTGAGAGAGAGAGAGAGAGAGAGAGAGAATCAAATTTTATTGAGTTTTTCACATGGCTTTCGTTGTTCTGACACTTAGCTGCGTATGTGGGTGCTGGGGCTTAGACCTGTGTACTCGCGCATGTGGGCAAGCACCATAACCGCCAAGCCACCAGCCCCTTTTATTACTTTTATTAAGTTTTTTTTTTTTTTTTTTAAAGAAAGAGGGGACAGTGAGAGAGAGAGAGAGGAGGAGGGAAGCAATTTTTATTTAGTTTTTCATGTGAATTTTATTCCTCGGAAACTTCGTTGTGTACGTGGTCCTAGGGTTTGAACCCATGTCCTCTCACATGCCAGGCAAGCACCATAACTAACCCCTGAGCCACAGCTCCAGCCCCCACTGTGAATTCTTAAAGCCAGAATTTTCCTGGGGCATCTAATTCTTTAAGGACACAAGGCTGCGAAGGCAAACTCTAAGTTGCTTCTTGATCTTTTGGGAGCCTTCTGTTTTCCTCTAGGCCCCTGACTAGGGTTATTCTTGTAACTACCCATCTTTCTGGACCAATGTCACTCTTCCAAGGGCAAAAGTTTCAGATCCCTAGCTAAGAGAACCTGGCCTTGTCTTTTCATGGAAGAAATTCCCAAGTGATTCAAATCTCGATAAAACGGAAACAGCTGAAAAATCAATAATTTTCTTTCCTTT
>PVKS010040381.1:0-16665 GCA_004027875.1 Aplodontia rufa | reverse complement strand
ACCTAACAAAACCTCAAATTGAATGACTTTCAATGCAACAGGGGTGAAAGCTCCCTAGGTAACTTGGAGGTGTAGGGAAGGGGATGGGGAGGGGGGAGGGTATATGAAGAACTCAGGCGTCTGGTGATTGGGAAGATGGGGGAACCATCCCAGAAGCCGATGTTATTCCTACACTAGATACCCATTTAACACATGAGTTCTTCTGGGGGAAACTGCAATAGATGAAACCCTTAGTAGCTTATCTATGTGTTAGCATTACCCCTGGTTAACAAAGTTTATACACATTGATTGCTACTGTTTTGACAATGTTTCCCCCTCATCTGTATTCTGTATCGCTATATACTTCTAATAAATGTGAAAAAAAAACTCCCCCCAAAAAATAAAATAAAATCCATTACAAAGAGCAGCACTGGAACGGCCCTGGCCACAAACAAGAAGGGCAGCCTTCAGTCCCCTCCTGCCACTGACCCTGCACCAGAGGACCCCAAGGTGCCCACACCTCTCCAGGGAGGCCTGGTGGAGTTGACGTGAAAGTCTCAAGTGTGACACTTGGTGTCCAGGAACGGTCAGCCTTCCCACTCCTTCCTGCCCAGGCCACATCAGAGCCAAGAGGGAGCCGGGTGTGGACAGATGCCTGCAGGTGTTCAGCGAAGGCCCGGGGAGCCCACCGTGTGAGCGCCGTGGCCCACACACTGCAGTCCAGCAGGCGAGGGCAGACTGACATCCTGTGCCGAGAGCACCGTGGGCTCCAGCTGACTCTGGTCGCAGTAAGCACAAGAGGATGCACCACACAGGGGACCCTGGCCGGGCGGAAGGGGAGCAGGCCACAGGAGAACTCACCACACTCTGCTGGATTTTCTGTAACCCTAAAACTGTCTCCAAAACAAAGTGTGAGGTCACAGCAAGAGGGCAACAGCAGCACCCTCTCCAGGGGACAGGACTGAGGGTGCACCTCCTCTGGGGGTGATGGCCAAGGAGGGAAGGCTGCAGCCTGCTTGTCCCCAGGCAGCCCAGAGCCACCAGGCACGGGGGCCACTGTGGTCTCTGCACACCAGCCTGGTGCCGCAGGAAGAAGCACCTCTTCCCCATTTCCCCTGCCTTCTCTGAAACGACTTTACTGGAACTTGCAGGAAACAACACATTTTTAATTGGATGGATAGAATGTAGTGTGCGAGCACCACGACGTCAGCAGATCAGCCTCTCACGAGACCTGGGAGACCCAGACCCTGCTTGCAGATACGCTTCAAAGCTCTGCAACACGCTTTCATAGCACAGAAGGTAAGACTTGAGCAGGAATGCCGCTAATTCCCTGGAATGGGGCTCACATAGAGCGGAGTGAGAGATAATGAATGTCCTGTTACAAATCTCGCCGCAAGTTGCATTATCATACTTAACGATTTTTTGCATAATCTTGCCACTTAATAAGGCTACAAGATATCATGTACAAGGAGTTTTAATTTATTCAGCTTGTAACTCAGGCGTAGTTGAGACAATCTCAGCTCTTAAAGGATTAGTGCACAATGATGTCAGCGTGGCCCTGCGCAGACACTAATTAAACAGCGCAGGGGACCCCACGGCTGTGGGGAGCCAGCCCCCAGCAGTGCCACGTCCCTACAGGTAGATGCAGGGCTCACCTGAGAGATCTGGACTCCCCTATGCAGAGAGGTCCTCTGCTGTGGACAGCATGGTGGCCTTCCGAAGGCATGTGCCCGTTTCCCCACCTTCTGCATGTGACAGGACAGCCCCTCTGCTGGTAGCTGCACCCAACCTGGAAAACTCCAGCCCATGCCACTGGGTGCGATCACACCCTCCCCGGAGGCAGGGGGAAGAGGAAAGAGAAGATGCCTGATGCCACAGCCAGCCAGTAGAGGTGCCTCTCCCCAAGCCTGCAGCTGGACTCCCCTGAGGGTATAGGAAGATGGCTCTGTGCCATCTGAAGGCTCCACTCAGGGCAGTAGGGCTGTGGAGCCAGAGCTGGGAGCTCAGCAGGATGAGGCTTACTTTCAAAGTGAGCCCAAATTGGGCTTTGCTTGCCAGTGTGGACAAGGAGCAGTGACTGCAGGGACCTTGGGGCCACAGCACTGTCCTCCAGGGTGCTCAAGGAGTGCGAGAGTCGAAAGGGCTGCTCTGCATGGACAGCTCCACTTCACCTGTCTCATCTCAGACACTCTCCAGCAGGAGCACCATGGCATGACGGCCACTCCCCACTGCGAGGGCCAAGACCCCATCCGCCTGCATTCTCCGTCTACCCTGCTGTCTGCCCACCACTTAGAGCTCTGGAAGCCACAGGAGTGCTGCAGAGCACATGCAAGGGCAAGCAGGTGGCAGAAGGGACAAAGAGAGCCCAGAATCCCAGCTCAGGCCTTGCTTTAAACAGACACAAGGGAGGGAGGCCCAAGCTCTACACCGTGGCCTGTGTCTCACCCATGGCAGGCAGGAGGAGGCAGGTCCAGTCTCCACACCGTAGCCTGTGTCCCACCCATGGCAGGCAGGGGGCAGGTCCATCCTCCATACTGTGGCCTGTGTCCCACCCGCAGCAGTCAGGAGGAAGGCCACACCGTGGCCTGACCCAGCCCAGCTGCCAGATGGGAGGCATAATCTTGGTGGCCACAGCTGTCAGAGGTGGTGTGCACATGCGTGTGTGAATACCTGTGTGCACACTTAGGTGTTCAGTGCTAAGAACACACAAAGGGCTTTCCTTTGTGCTTGTGCAAGGGTCCCCAGGTCCACCACTCCTCAATCCACCCACCTCAGGGGCTCCAACAAACAGAGGTGGGCTAGGGTTAGCTGGACAGTCTACACCTTGGGCCAAGCCTGTTGCACTCCATGACCAGAATGGCTGTGCTGGCCAGAGCAGCTCCCTGGGGCCATTCTCAGCACAAGGACAGACACACATCACTGCATGGAGACAGACCAGCACCCGGTTGCTTGGGCACTCCTGGATTGTGCCAGAAGAATCTCTGCAAATTAGCACTCATCAGACTCAGCCCTGCAGATCCTGGCACGACCCAGCCACCCCATTAACCCACACCCCACCCTGGCTCCCCAGTGCAGAGAGCCAGCCTGGAAGTCCCCCCAGAAGCCACGTCCTCCTTTACGTCATCAACACCATGAACGTAGGGCCGTGTGACCTAGGCAAGTCATTCCCCTGCCCTGTGCCTCAGTTTCCCCACCAGAGAAAAGGACTTGTGTCAGGACAACCGCTCTTCAGCTTCTGCAGCCTCCCCTCCAGCATTCTTGCATAACCAGTTGCAGGGCTCCAGCTTGTGAATCGGAAACCAGCTCTGGAATCTCCCTGAGGAGGGCACTCAGGAAAAGGCCACAGGCAGCTCCCAGAGACGATTATGGACTTGACTGAGGGCACTACTGTCCCAAGGCTGCCGCCACTTCTAACAGTGACTCCTACTGGGCAGTACAGGGAAGTCCCACTACCCACGGCCGCAGGCAAGGCCATGCTTCCTGCGGACTGTCCCTTTTCCTCTTCAGCAAGCTCTGAGGACCCCAAGCCCAGCACCATGCTCAGATCGGCCCCGAAGGTCTCTCTCATTCGGCAGGTATCCTCCCCAGAGGAAGGGTGGGAGGCTCCAGGACGCCCCTGACGCTCCTCCAGCTCACTGCCGCGGGAACTGCACTGACTCTTGGTCCTCACCACCTGGGTGCTCCTCACTCTGCACAAACTCAGTCTAAAGCCCTGGAGAGCCCTGGGGGCCAAAGCCAGTCTGCAGCAAAGGCAAGCGATGAGGGTGTGCCTGGGCAACGACACACAGAGGCCACCCTGTCGCGAGCATGCTGTCTCCACTCTCCAGCCCAGGTCGGGTGGGAAGGCAGAAGGCAGCAGGACTCTGGGCCAAGGGGACAGCTCGGGAAGACATGCGGGGTGAGCCACAAGCACAGCTGCCTCACAGGCACCTGCTGTGCCTGAAGAGCCTCACCTCACCGCACCCAGCCCGCCCTGTGCCGCCGCATCCTGCAGGGCAGGAGACAGAGGCGGGAGCACCAGCCCAGGAGCACCACCCCTGAGAGGAGGCTGATGGCTGTGAGATCAGGGGGAGCAGCCCCACCAGCGTCAGCAGGACAGGACCAGCTGACGTGACGGGTGGGGGATGTTCTGCCCTGTGCCCACCACAGGTGACGATCTCAGTGCTGAAGGTGCCAGGGCACCATGCTGGGGTTGAGATGGTGTTCCACCTCCGGTGCTCTCTGTCCAGCCTCGCGCTACACGCCAGGGCCTGATGCAGACCTTCCTGCCCTCTCACCCTGGTCCCTCTATGGTCACATCCGACACCCAGTGTCCCCTCCCAGTGATTAACCCAGTGGTTAATCACTGGCTTCTCTCCAGAGCACAGTCCTGTCCCAGAGCCTCCCAGACACCTCCATGCCCTGCCCGCAATGCATGGTTCTGGCTGAGGGTGAGGGAAGCCCTGGGGGCCCTGAGGGCAAGATGCAGTGGGGTGGGAGGAATGGGGTCTCGGATGCCCCTGTTGCTCCTACACTGACAGTGATGTTCCCCTAAGAGGGGTCACACTCACTCTGAAGACTCACCATGGCCAGTGAGTGACATCTGCTTCCTACTCACCGCCCTTCCCAGAAACATCAGGGAAATAACTTAATATGCAGAAGTCAGCATTAAGCTCTGACCACCAAGCCACCACTTAATGGAAAAGAGAAATATCTCTGTTTCAATTAACGTGAATTAATGCATTAAGAATAAATCACAAATACAACGGGAAAACATTAGGAACACACTTCCAATAACGTAGCAGGTAACTGCTAAATTGGCTGGTCTATTCCAATTGGAATAGAAAATGCCTTGGGGAGGCCGGGTGCAAATGTCAAACTATTTCTCACCATTTTCTTTTGGAAAAACAAAAAGAAAAAAGAAAAATAAACTTTCAAGTGGACACACGCCAGGGTGCTCCCAGAAGCACTGTCCTGGGCCTGTGGGTAGAGTGGTCCCAGACGATTAGGTGGGCCCCAGAAGGCAGACCCAGGGTGGGTGGGAGTGACGTTCAAAGGCAGGAGGTGCCAGGCAGAGTCGGAACTGGAGGGTACCGGGGCCATCAGCAGGCTGCCTGGGAAAGGAGCCTGTGTTCCCCAAAGGGTGTCATGGTAGGAGGAGGTCATAGAGATCAAGCAGTCACAGCCATCAGCTGAGGGGCCACCAAGACCCCTGAGTAGATAGGCACTCGTGTGTGAGCCAGAGCTCTGCTCCTTCCACCCTCCCATGTGACGGCTGAGTGCTAGTTACACAATGAACCCACCCAGGCCCCATGGTGAGCCGCACCTGGACCCCACTGTGAGCCCACCCATGGTGAGCCTACCCAGAACCCAAGGTAAGCTCACCTGGACCCCAAGGTGAACCCAGATGGGGCCCCCCAGACCCCCACACTGAGCCCACCCAGGCCCCAGAACCAGCCCATTTGGAGAGCGTGTCCTCCCGCATACAGCACAGGCCCTGGAGAGATGAACCTACAGGAAGTGGGGCTGAAAGGGCAGTGCCTGGTGCCGGGTATGAAGTAGGAAGTGGGCAGCCTCATGAGGATGGGTAGGGCAGAGAATGGAGTGACGCGGCCACAAGCCTGGAAGACCAAGGACTGCCGGCAGCCACTGGAGGCGGGGGCAGGGCCCAGGACAGATTCTGCCCTGGAGCCTCCAGCAGGGACAGCCCCCCTGACACTGATCTGGGACTTCTGACCTCCAAACAAACAGGAGGATGAATCCTGTGTGTGGCCTTATCACAGCAGCCCCAGGACATGCACAGGCTCACCTCCCCACACCCATGTACGCTGCAGCACTTGTCCCTCAACCACCAGGGGCACCAGGTCTCTTCACCCTCAGCCCCTCCTGGACATTGCTACATCCTGGCCAGGCCTCCTTCAGCCCAGGCCAGTGAACTCACGGGGCCACCCACAGACCAGTTGGCGGCCATGCTAGCCTCTCCCCCGCCTCTGCGCCAGGAGCTCAGTAGCTTCTCAATAAACACCTCAAACACTGCAGTGTCTCCTGAGCCTCAGGCAGGCTGTGACCCCGTGATTCTTCCGTCCCCATGCATCATTACTATGAAAAAGACACTTTCCATCACCCTGTAAACAGAGCCAGCACCACAGCCATAAATAGAAGGTAACCATAAAAGTAAATACATAGCTATTAAAATGAAAAATGCCCATCCACGTCCCGCATAAAACCATCTTCCAGGCCAACAGCGAAGCGTGCCCTCGATTTGGGAAATGCTGAATTTATGGGTAGAGGAATATTAAGAATTCCCAGGCTGTCCACTCCACCCAAGTCTTTGGGGAAACTGGTGCCTGCTTAGTCCCACTCCAGGGTGGTCACTCCTGCAGATCTCCGTCACCCCAGCCAGAAGGCCTGTCATCCCCTTGACCCTGAGGGAGCACCTGCCCCGCCAGGACCTCCTGAGGCAGACGGTGGGAGCAGAGTCCAGCCCAGGCCACAAGGAGAGGCCAGAGGCCTTGCACACACCGGCCAACAGAGCCCTCTGGGCTCACGGCCCTCTGTCACCTGTGCACGCTGGGGCTGCCCTGACGATTCACCACAGACCTGCTGCCGTGTCCAACACAGGCTCGGCCCAGCAGGCGCAGGGTCCGAGAACAAGGCCTGAAGGGCCACGCACCCTCCCTGGGCTCCAGGGAGGGCCCTTCCCCTGCTTTACAACTCTAGGGGCTCAAGAGGTCCCTTGATAGCTCACTCCAGTCTCTGCATCCATCTTCAGGGACCTCTTGTGTGTGTGCACATGTGTGTGTACATGTGTGCACACATTCACATGTGTGCATGTGCACATGAATGTGGACGCATGTGTATGCACGTGTTTGACTACGGGCACGTGTGTGCGAATATGCATGAACACGTGTGTGCGTGAGTGTGCACATGTGTGTGAGGACGCGTGTCTACGTGTGTGCACTGCATGCACATATGTGAGCATGTGTGCATGTGCACATGAATGTGTGCACATGTGTGCATGAGGGCGTGTGTGTGCGCACATGCCTCTGTTTCTCTTCCCTTACAAGGCCTTGTCTCTGTATTTTGGCACCCGAATCACGATGACCTCATCTGGAGACCCTTAATTGATCTGTAGAGGCCCTTCTTCCAAAGGAGGCAGTCAGAGTTTTCCAGTGCCCCTGTCTTCAGGGACCACCCACTGACCCCAGCAGAAGCTAGTCCCTGCTCCATCTCCTCACATGTTGGATTCCAAGAAACCCACCAACTCCCACAGTAAGACCACCCTGCTGCCTGCCCCCAGTGCACAGCCCCGCCTGGCATACAGCAGGCACCCAATCCAAGCATGCCAAACTGAGGCCAGCTTGTCTATCAAGGTTGTCCCCACAGCAACGGGCAGGAGAAGCAGGAATCTGTCACCGTGCAGGCATTCCCCGGGGGACAGGAGGTCTGAAGACAGATTCTGTGTCTCTGCAAAGCAAGGAGTTATTTATAAGCGAGGTCTCGGGCTTTGCTATCAGCGAAGCGAATCAGAGGGCCTGCTTGGCTGCGTCTGTAATCGGGGAGAGGAGAGGTAATTGGCTAATAAAATCTGCCTTGTGCGAGGAGGCAGAAGTTGGCTTTGAAAAGGGAGTATTTTAGAGGCTGTGTGACCTCTTCTAAATATACCTGGGAAGAGCACATGGGCCAGGCTCCTCCCAGTCCACTAAGACAGTCCTGGGCCCGGGGCTGCCTACAGGCTGTGGGGGCTTCTGCCAGTACCTTCCACAGGCTGCTGGCCTATCCCAACCCAGGGCTTCCAGCTGCAGCACCCTGCCCTGCCCTGCTCTGCCCCCGGGGTGTGGGTGATGGGGAGGGGGTGGAGAGGAGGTCCTACCACCCCGTCTACAGAGCAAGACACCATAGTCCCGGAAGCCAGCTGCAGACCCCGGGATCCCCAGCCCCAGTGGTAAAGACGGACTGTGAGTCTACACAGGACCAGGTGACGGTCCCTCTCATGCACAAGTTCCCAGCACACGCAGCCAAAACCCCACCAAGAGCAGTGTTAGGAGAGGTGCCAGGCTCGGGTCCACACCTGGACCTCTGGCTCCCTGCTCTGACCTTGAGTCTCTTCAAGGGTAAAGTCAAGAGACAGTCACTCTCCTTGATCAGATGAGGTCACAGCTAAGAGTGACCCCAGGTCACCTGCCAGTCCCTTTTGCATTCCGAGAGCCCTGCACTCAGCCCATGGGCCCTCTATCTTCTAGTCTCTTCAGCCCTCTCTCTCCTCAAGATGGACTGTGATCCTGTGGAGAAACCCCAGTCCCCACTGGAGTCCCAATGTGCCCCTGACTCAGGGAGGCCCTGCAGGTGACCCAGCCACCTTCTTCTCTGCAGAACAGCCATACACAGGGAAGCAGTGGCCATGGTCCCAGTCACTGCCTGTCTCGAAGCTCCAGCTGACAGAGATTCTCAGGTGAATCATAGGCAGAGGGTGAAGATGTAAGCCACATTGGCGGGCCAGGAAGAATGTCACCCACCACTGCAGGACTGGCAGGCACACCCCACCAGGCCCCGGCAGATCCCACCTGGCAGGGATGGGATAGCCTGGGGGCACATCCCTGGGCCCCAGATGCACATGCCACCCTGCCTCAGCAAAGCCCCGACATCCTGACAGCAGCTCAGCTCCACTGGGGCCCACCCCACTCCATCCAGGTCACCCTGGACACCCTTGAGTGACACAGCATGCTGTGAGTCCTTGGCCCACTTTCTCCAAAGACAAGGGGCCTCAGAGCTGGTAAGCGACTGTGAAGTGGTCTGCGTCCTCTCTGGGAGAGCCAGAGAGGCTTGGGACAGGCGGGTGTGCCTCCCCACCCACTTCCTTGGCACTGGCCTGGACATGGGCTGCAAGAAAGGCTTGGTGTCACCAAGGTCACCCAGTGTGCACAGCAGAGTCCACACTGGGCTCTGCAAACACCACCCAACAGACCAAGCACCCAGGACCTCAGTGGGCAGCAGGAGTGCCCTGGAGAAGCCAGGCTGTCCCAGAGGCGCTCCTCCCTCCTCCCCACTGCAGACTTCACCAGTCCCTCCCAGAAAGGGCAGGCCCATGCCCAGCACCTCTGCACCCTAAGCTCCACAAAGACAGGCCCAGGGCCTGGAAAAGTCTGGTTCTTCAGTCTCACCAGGGTCCTGCGGGGGCATGGGGGCGTGGAAGCCCCACCGCTGCCCAGTAGCAGCTGACTGCAGGACCTCAGAATCCCCTCCTGGCTGGCTAAAGCTGGGTGCTGTCGCACTGCCGTCTGAGGGCCTAGGAACCAAGGAAATGTGCATTCCAAAGAGGCCATGGCCACCTTCACCTGCCTTACCCAGCGAGCAGGGCACAGCCAGGGCAGGCAACAGGGTGTCACACCAGGCTCCCATGCCCATGCCTGCTCTGACTCCTTCCTGGGCCACCTCCTCCAGTAACAGGCCTTGCACCCCAGGTGAAGCCTGGGGTCTGAAGCGGACTCATGTGACTTGGACTTGCCTGGCCACCCTCAGCCACCTTCCCCTCCTGCTGGTCAGGACGTTTCATTGTCTCTTAGGGAAGTTCCTTTCTACAGAGAAGATTCAGGAGGCCTGCCACCCTCAAGGAGTCCTCAAGCATGGAGGGCATGAGCCTGCCAAGGTGTGGAGAAGCAGGTAGGGCCAGGCCAGTCCACGACTGTGCACACCCCACCTGGGCCCAGCAGAGGCAGCTTCAAGAGGAAGTCCACACCATAGGTGTCCATGGGGAGCTGGACTCTGATGGGATGGCTGGAGCCCCGCACTCCCTGCTGCACGTGAGGATCCCGGCTAGTGTGATTGCTGCAGTCCTGCTCCTCCGGGGTGGCGGGAGCCCTTGTCTACCACCCTGAGCACAATCTGTCTCACCAACACAACCAGGGGATGGTCATCAGCCTGTGGGGTGGCTCCTCCAGCAAGTCCTGAAAAGACCAATCCCAGTCCCAGCCAGCAGGGACAGCACACAGCTCCGCCAGCCTGCATCACCCCTGGCAGCCACCTGAGATTTGCCTTCCATTCACCTCCTGATCCAGGCCTTGGGGACTCAGGTCAGTCCTCTGACCTCACTGGCCACCCCAGTTCCATCATGAAGATATAGCACATGTCCTCCCTCTGGACACAGCATGGCCACTCTGGTGTACGGCTGCTTCTAGAAGCCCAGAAACAACAGACACAAGTTGAAGCTGTGGGGCAGAGAGTAGGGCTAGTGCACTAGGAGAGGTGAGGCCTTCAAGGGAGCAGGTGTGTGATGGGGGCATGGTGTGTGTGTCAAGTGTTGTGTGTGCATGTGGCATGGGGTGTGTGTGTGGGGTGTGTATGAGGCACATGGCACTTGTACCCATGTGTGGGTGTGCTATGTGGCATGTGTATAGTATGTGTGTGGTTATTTGTGTGTATATATGTGAAATGTGTGTGGTGTGTGTGCTGTCTGGGTGTGACTTTGGATGTGTACAGGGTGTGTCTATTTGTGACACATATTTAAGCAGTGCATGTATCATGTGGGGTGTGTGCATGTGTGCATCTGAGGAGTGTGGCTATGATGTGTACAGGGGGTTGAGCACACATGCACATGTGTGCATGTGCTGAGGCAGCATGTGTGATGTGGTGTATGTGTTATGAGTGTGTGCCGGGTGTGTGCAAGTGTGTGGTGTGTGCTATGTGTGTATGTGGTGTGTGCATGTGTGTACCTGTGGGGTGTGTATGTTATGAGTGTGTCCAGGGTGTGTGTGAGTGTGTGGTGTGTGCTATGTGTGTATGTGGTGTGTGCATGTGTGTACCTGTGGGTGTGTTATGAGTGTGTGCAGGGTGTGTGTGTGGTGTGTGCTATGTGAGTGTGTGGTGTGTGCATGTGTGTACCTGCGGGGTGTGTATGTTATGAGTGTGTGCAGGGTGTGTGTGAGTGTGTGGCATGTGCTATGTGTGTATGTGGTGTGTGCATGTGTGTACCTGTGGATGTGTTGAGTGTGTGGTGTGTGCTGTGTGTATATGTAGTGTGCACATGTGTACTGTGGGGTGTGTGTTATAGACGTCTCTGTGTGTGTTCTGTGTTATGGGTGTGTATAGTGTGTGTGTGTGTGTGTGTGACATGCTAAAGCAGTGTGTGTGGTGTGCGTGTGCCTGTGTGCTGTGCATACGCACACACATGCAGTGCGTACAGTCTTGCATGTGGCACGACAGAGCAGTGACTCCTAGGCAGGAAGAGGAGGCCGTGGGGGCCATGAGCACAGAAGGGACCCTCCGGGGGTGGTCGCCATGTCCTAAGGTCCAGCTCCTCACTAAGCAGCCCATGGATGAGTGTTGCCCATGTGCAAGGCTGCGTGTGAGCTCATGCCACAGTGCCCCATGCACTACACCTGTTGCCACACCCAGGGACCTACTGGCTCTTCCACCAGGAGATGAAGGAGAGGCTTTGGGCACCCCCGCCCTACACACCACCTTGTGTGTTCTCTGCTCTCAAACTAAGCAGCCGTGCTTTAAACCAAATTTGTAATATATGTCCATAAATTCTGTATGCTTAGGTGGATTAGACACAACTGTGTAAACACCTGAGTGTGCAGTTACGTATAATCACACATGTGGGCACACATGCAAACACAAGCATAGAAAAATGTCAGCAGAAAACCACTCCAAAGTCTCACACCCTGACACCTCTCCCAGGTGGGTGTGTGACTCCTGGTCTAAGCCGCGTGGCCACTGCAGCAGGACCAGGGATGTGGCCTCCCCTGCCGCCCCTCTGCTCTCCTGAGCCTGCAGAGAAATAACCCACGTCCAGGCGACAGTGCACGGCTGAAACCTCTGCAGGCTTTCAGACCTAGAGCTCAAGGTGGAGTTTCCAAAGATGCGGACAGGGGACGGCCCAGTCTCGGCCCTCCTGATGGACAGCACCTTCCAGTACCCTATGGGGCCAAGCCTCCGCCTTGCACTGCAAGGCCAGGAGTCCAGACTCTGCTTCTGCCAGCTGCTTGGAAGTCACCTCCACTACCGGTCAGACTCAGCCAAAGAGAATCCCATTAGCATAAGTGTGGGTTTTATTTAGATTCTGTGTCACACAAGAAGCGATAGCAAATGATGATAGAGGAGGTGGGCGTGGTGAGCACCTCTCCAAGTCTACCCCTCCCTGGCAGCCATTCATGCTCACCTGGCCTCAGCAAGTCCGCAGGCAGTTGGGGGAGAGGATGCTGCAGCTGGCAGCTCACACGTGACACTGCATGGGACAGCCGTGCTTGTCCATGACCCTGCTCCTCACAGAGCCTCTGGGCCTGCACAGGCAGTGGCTGCAGAGCCTCCACGGTCCCCAGACAGACTCACATGCCTTTGCACATAGCCCAGAGATGAGAGTATCAGCAGCCAGGTGCCAGGCCCAGAGCCCCGCAGCCAGTGGCCAGGGCAGTCACTTGGGCAGACACAGTGCTGGAACCTTCTCCTCCCCCACACACGCAGGCCTCCAGCTCTTCCTCTTCCTCTTCTGTTACTACAGGCTATCAAGAGGGACTGGACACCGCCTCAGGCCTCACCAAGAACAGCCTCAGAGGGTCTACTGGGCCCTCATCCAGCCTGGAATGGGCCCCCACAGCCCCTGCCCACTGCTGCGCCTGGCTCTGGGGTATGTGCACAGGCTATAATGGGAATGATATGGGAATGTTTACTTTATTTGCATTCAGTGAATACTGCTTATGGACTTCAAGGGTCAAGAACTGTCCTGTGTCTCCTAAGTCCTTTGTTCATTTTTGAAAAGAACCTGACCGGTGCAGCTGACAAGCCAGTGCCCTGTGCTGGCTGCCCTCTCACAAGCATGGCACCAATGAATGACCTCTACACTGAGCCATGACAATTACCACAGTTCCATTAGGCGCCTTTGTGGGGTCACACCCGCCCCTTCTCACCAGCCACACGGGTTCGTAGAATGACACTTCACTTCCCAAACCAAGAGCTAAGTAGATAAAGGAAATGCAATCCTGTTCACTCAGTCAGCGGTCTGCCCTCGGAGCAGCTGCAGAACACAGGCCCACCAAGGCCACTTGGAAGCACCGGGAAATCAGGGCGCAGGGACACTGCTTGCTGGGGTGGCTGGACGCAGATGCTCATCTCCCCCACAAGCTCTCCAGACCAATTGCAAAAGAGGTTCTTCAGCAGCGGCTCAGCCCAGTGAATACTGCCCTGCCATCAGGATTTAGAGGATTTAGAGTCAAAGCTCAGATCCACAGTGAAAGGGGAGGAAGGACCGGAGGGTGCCTTCCTAGCTCTGACTGCCTCAGGGCCCTGAGGGCCTTTGCATCTTCCTGCTCTGAGTACCTCTGTACCTTCGATGAGTGGCATCACCAAAGCCACGTGCTGTGCTGCAGTGCCATAATCCAAGTGACTCCAAGACTTTGAGAAAAATGTTTGAGAGTCTTTGGAGGAAGGAAGTGGAAATTTTTACAATTCCAGCTGTTGTCCTAACTTTGTGCTCCAAGACCACATGAGACCAAGGAGATGAAGGAACAGCCTTCCCCTTCCCCTCCTCTCCACTTCTCGTGACTTTGAGCCCTAATGAGCGGCAGGACCTTAAATCAAGTCCCTAGATGCCCACCCTCTCCCCGACCTCCGCTAGCCCAGAAATGCAGGCATCCACTGCAAGAGACTGCTATCCACAGGGGAGGGTGAGATGGAGGGACAAAGTGCTGCCAGGCCCTCTGCCCCAGCCCCACGCTGCAGCCACGCCTCCCCCACTGGCCGTTCCGCAAGGTGGGCAGGACCTGTTATTGCAGAGATGGAACAAGTCGGGCTCCAATTAGGGTTCACAGCCCTATTCATCATCACACACTCTGGAAGACAGATCAGCCAGAGGGGGACGGATTAGCCATGGGTTGTCTGTGTCTCCACACAAAAGGGAAGTGTGGAAAAGCAGCTCCCTGGGCTTCCCATTCTTCACCCCTGAAAACACCAGATTCGTGGAAATGGCTATCTAACCAGCTCATTCCCACTCCAGCCCCAGGCAACAAGTCACAATTGTCCCTGCTGCCTGGCTCCCTTCCCCTTGCTGGACTCCTGCTGCAGCCTGCCATCAGGAAGGGCCCCTGCATCTGCCCTAGGACCAACCCTCCCACTCACTCATTCCAGACCCAAGTCCTGGCCCTGGGGCTTCGGACCCCAAGGGCAGAAACGCCAAATCGGCAAGGACAGGCATATCCCTTATGACCTTTCAGACAGGTTGCCCAGGCAAAGAGCCCTGGCACTCAGTGCACTAGAAGCAACTGGCCAGGGAGGATAACCAGACTGGCAAGGTACCCAGTACATGTGGCACTTTCCCTGATGGTATCTCAAAGACATCTGTGCCTTCACAATGTCCACCTGACCCCTGCTGCATCCATCTCCCCTTACCATACTCTACACTGCTGTGCACACCACTGACATACCAGCATCCGCCCCCTGGCAAGCGCGGAGCTTCTGTGAAGGGCGGTCCCTCACCACCCTTGAGACACCCCACTCTAGGGACCGATCAGCCGGCGGCACACGGTTCTGCTTCCATCTGCTCGCACCAAGCCACCCAAAAGACAGCAACTTCCTCCTCACTGAATGGCAGTGTCCTGGAGCAGCACCTTCACAAGACCCATGACTGGTCCCTTCCCACAGGTGAGGCAGCAGGCAACTTCCAGGCCACATGCCTTCCACATGGCCAGTGCCTCCCTATGTCCCTAAATCACGGCTTTTCCAGAGCATCCCGACACAGGCACTCGCAGGGGACCTCAGAGGAGTCAAGCGAGCTCTTCCCCACAGTGGAACAGAACCATCACCAGATTAGGACAAGCCATTTGCTGTACCCCAGCGGCCTGGCAGAGGACACCAGCAGAGGACAGCCCTCTGGGGACATCTTGGAAGAAATGACTCCTTAGCAGAACTGACAGCCACTCTGGCAACAGGAGGACCACCACCCTGGGGCAGAACCACCTCTCCTGAAATAGTACACTGAGCTGGCAAGAGAAATGACCTCCTACTCCAGGTCAGGGCCCACAGAGTCCCGGTTGAGCAAACCCGACCTGCAGCAGGCTCCCGGCAGCCTCTTCTCCCTACTCCATCCTCTTTCCCTTGGTTACCAGGACCCTCAAGCAAGAGGCAAAGACACATCAGGCCAGGGTCACAGGGCCTGGGTGGCTCCCACACCTACCTGCTTCCTGAGCAGCAGCAGCAGCTCACTAATTAGGCAAGCAAGCAGCTATGGATGTGGCTGGCCCTTCTGCAGGAACCCAGAGCTAATGAGCAAGCATATGTTGGGGGCTCTCGCTGGGCTCAGTTCTCTCTGAGGGCCAAGGAGAACACCAGGCAGTGTGCAGGGCTGTGCACAGGGAACCTAGCAGTGGGTGTCACCTAGGGAGGAAAGCACCTCAGTCCCTCACCTCCATAATGAGGCCAGACTGAGCCGGGTGCACCAGGACTGAGCACAAGGGGAGCCTGGTCTGGGACAGGGAGTTTACAGGAGTATACCAACCAACCCCTCCTGCCAGTGTAACCCACACCATTGGGCTGGACCAGTGTTTCTCAATTCAAGGAGACCCTCTGTCCTCTGTCTACAACTGCATGCCTCCACAGAGCCCCAAGAAGTGAGATCAGATAGCCCTCCAATCCAGAGAGGCAGAAGGGCAAGGGGACTGGAACTTGATGCGGGTCCTGGATACCCACACTGGCAAGGATCCTGGCTCCTGGCCGAACCCAGAGGTCTCTGATCTGGCCTGGCAGGTGGCTTGGGCACAGGATGAGAGTCGCAGCCTTGGCTTCTGACACCAGCGTGTCCCCAGCCCTATGTCCACAAGGCCCAGTCCGGCTCCGCTCCCACCCCAGCCGGCACCGCCAGCGTAGAGCGCTGGTGCCATCTACCGAGAGCCCGCGGCGTGCTGGCGGGCGCCGCTGCCACCAGCCTTTGCGGGGCAAGGGACGAGAACAGCAGCCTCAGCTTGAACCGAGGCTCCGGGCAGTGGAAAGGTAAGGAGGCCGCAGCGCGCCCGCACCACGCGCCTGCTCTGAACAACGCTCACCGCTCGAGAACCCCGATGGGCGCGGACCTCCGGGTTCCGCGCAAGGTCTGGGGCTGGGAAATCTCGCGCCTCCGGTCACCCCGGCCCGGCAGTGGTGCTGGCCGAGCCCGGACAGTGCGTGGCAGCCTGGCGGCGGGGGGAACTTGCGGGAAGCTGGGTCGGGCGCCGGAGCAGCAGCCAGTCGCCAGCCGCTCGGAGCGCGGAGGACGGCGCCCGAAGACCTGTGTGCGCGCCGAGGACAATTACCTTCTTTCAGGAACTGCGCGTGGATCACCAGGACGAGAAAGCAGCAGAGCGCAGCCCCTGCGAGTGCCCAGAGCGCCTTCAGGAGCTGCATCGCGGAGTGCCAACTCGGCCGACGCCCCCGAAGTCGCGCAGCGAAGGTCCAGGCGCCGCATCAGCGCCCCGCCGGGTGCAGCCGCCGCGGCCGCTCGCGCGCGCCCTCCATCCGCCTCCAACGCCGCGCTCCGCCGCGACTGGAGGCGCCACTCCGGGAGGCGATATGTGTCTTTTTGGGCAGGGGGGAGGGGAGCGGGCGCGGGGGGAGGGCGCCAGGGAGGGGGCGGGCGGGGGCGGGGAGGTTAGCAGAAAGTCTCGGGCCGCGGCGGCCGCAGCTCCGGCCACTCGGCCACCATCGCGGGCTGCGGGGCGCCGGGAGCCCGAGCGCGGGGGGGCG
>PVKS010040380.1:0-16663 GCA_004027875.1 Aplodontia rufa | reverse complement strand
ATATATATATATGTGTATATATATATAGTTATAGTTATAGTTATTTACTAAATATAATCTTTTTTACTATGGAAATATTGATGATTTTATTATACAGAATAGGGTATTCTCAGGTATTCTCAAAAGTATATAATCAGACCAACCAGTATCTGACATATCAACAGTGAAACAATACTTCACTCCACTTTAGTTCTTTAGTCTATCCCTTTTTTGATCTTATAAATCTAAGAACATGTCATTTGGTTCCCAGACTGAGCTCATGGGGTCCATCTGATGTTTGCTCAGGTCCCCACAGGGAACACTTCACTGGTGAGAGTGCAAGTGTCTGGGTGACACCCTTTCCCAAGCATCACATGGCTTTGGAGGCACAAGGCACTATGGAATCCCACAAGTGGAAACATCAGCCTTTATCTCCTGGTCATTTGAAATTATTAGGTATTTTCTGTGGAGACTTTCTGAGAGAGATGAGGCAAATATCTGTTTTCTTTTAGAAATTCTACCCAGTGACCTGAGAACTCTATTTCCATCAACTATCAGTAAGCTGGTTGCTATTTCTATCCTTCCTTATACTTTCATTATTTGGGATTCTACTGTAAGGAAAAGTTTCATATCTAATTTATTTATTTACTTCTTTATTCCTATCTTATTCAATAAATGGTAAGGGATTATCACCATTTTTTTACCCTTAGATTGTCCCAAATTTGACTAAGTTATGCCCATTCAACTTGGCTTTTTTGTCCTTCTGTCATGTCATCTCAATTCTTTCATAATTTTTTTCTTCTACAATGTATTCTAAATTCATATTATAATTTCCACACCCCAGTCCTGGAATCTACCTTTTATTTATTTAAGGAAGCCTGTTAACTTTTGTTGGTGTATGGTCATGAGAAACCAAAATTTAGGTCGCAGGTGTGTTTATTGCTTATGTGGGTAGAGTTGGAAAATGTGTGTATGTGTGCACATGTGTACTCACTAATATATCTGTATTCTAATGAAAGTTTTTAAATAATTATATTGAGGAGTTGAGTTTTTGTGCAATCATAAATGTATACGTAGTAATAATATGATACATCCCAGATCCTAATTAAGAATCACTCCCACATTTTCTCCAAGGAATAGAGTCTGAACCATGGGATGGAGGGCTGATATTTCATCTGAGAGGTACAAATTCATAGTGCCATGACAATAATAGTAGGTAAATGAAGATACAATGTGATATGTTACATATGATAACTTACCTTCCTGCTGCAACTTCATGGTCAGCAGGAAAAAGACTAAGGGGTCAGTAGCCTCTACAATGAGTGACTTAGGGACTTACACTGAGTTACACTTAGGGAGTTACCCTAACTTAGGGGACTTACCCTGGGATTTTTCTATGAAGGTTCACAGCATTTGGAACATACTTTCTCACCCTTACAAGTGTGTCATTTGGAACCTTGATAACTGCTTGGGAATCTAGTGCCAATGCCATACAGTAATATTTTGTATAAATCCAAACATGAAAGGTCAAAGTGAGTTTATGAAATTTGCAAATACTATAAGTGAATAATAATTCCAGTATTGCTGTGGAGAAGCTGGAACTCTCATAAATGATAGCTGAGAGTACAGACAAAACAGCTTTGGTAAACTGGTGATATCTGCTAAACTACATGTACTTATAATGCATATGATCCTGTATCCTAATTCCAAGTTTTTTTTTTTTAAAGAGAGAGGGACAGTGAGAGAGACAGAGAAAGAGAGAAACAACTTTATTTAGTTTTTCACATGGCCTTAGTTGCTCCAACGCTTAGTTGTGTATGTGGTGCTGGGGTTTGAACCCGAGTCCTCGTGCTTGGCAAGCAAGCTCAGAAACCACTGAGCCACCGCTCCAGCCCATAATTCCAAGGTTTTGTTCTAAGATAAATAAATTATCATGAACCCTAAAGGCCTGTAGTACAATGTTCAAAGATTATATTTTGATGATATGTAAAAATAAGAACCAAAACACCAATAAATGATCTAATTAAGCTTATAGTAGGCAAATAGTACTTCAAGTGATTAAAAATGCCAAACATCGATGAACCACAAATTAAATTTTATAAATATGATGAGTAAAATAGTAATATACAAGAAAAATACAAATTAGATGATTACACTGGTATTGAATATTAAACTTTAATTTATTCAATGGAAAATATTTATTGTAAACTTTGGAAGAATATTTATAAGTTATCAATAAGAATTAATTTCAATATAAAAAATAAACTCCTCTCAAATATTAGGAAAAACAAATAACATAGTGATGCATATAAAAGTATACTTTATGATTTTTCATTTAGCATAAGTATATACATCTAACTAGGTTTGCATAATTAAATTTGAAGACTGCATTTCTACCAACATATGCCTCTGAGTTATGGTGAGAATCAGTAAGGAACTTTCCATTTTGATCATACTCACAAACACATTTAATCATTTTACTACAACAAAAAAAAAACAATGTTTAAAGTAATATAATCAGAAAGGTTTCATAGAATTTTTACAAATATGTACTTTTAAAAAGCCTATATAGTAAGCTTCTACCCGTTTAAAGCTTGTATATCTTTTCAATTTTTCAAGTTGTATCATTTCTCAAATCATTGTGAAGATGAAAAATGAGTCAAATATATTCAATAGATTATTCAATAGTGTAATACATTCTTTCTGTCTCAACAATTCTATAAATTATTTTTTGTGATATCTAAGACATTATTTACAGATCATTTTATATTAAGGGAGTATTTATGTTTCTGTTTCACCAAAAAGTAACTGGGAGGAACTCTGATCAATCAGAATTGCTCAGTCATTTCTGTCTTTACAGTAGAAGACATGTGTTATCAGTCATACTAATAATAGACCCATCACCACAGGTGACAATTATGCTGAGGTTGTCAAAGGAGCACAGCTATATTACTCTTACTTTAGACCTAGTTTATTTTTTCAATGAACAATAAAAATATATTTTATTATTGTTTTCAAGAACAATTTCAGTATTCACAAAACTGATGACTTTGGTATAACAAAAAGGTTATTATCACCTTTAATAAAGAGCAATTTTGTTGAATAAGAAGAATGTTCTAAAGTTGAAATCGATAGTGAGTTCCTGATAAATATTTTAATAATTTTCACATTCTACAGAAAAAACCCAGCAGAATCAGTAATATAGATATTAGATCCTATTAATAAATAAAATAATCATTTAAACACAAATTTTGTCTCCTAGCTTTTAACCACTTGAAAAACTTAACAAAAAATGATGTCAAAATCATAAATCTACTTTTAATATCAAATAGTTATAAAGTTTTCCAGGGAACGTTGCACATAGATCAACATAATACAGTGCACAGATAAAGATTTTTTAAAAAATGTTTTCACTGGGGAATTACACATTGAAAAATATATTGCATGAAGGAGAAATGAACAAACCCACAACTACGGAATTTTTAACATATCTTTCCCTTTCTTCAAAATAAAATAACATTTCTGAGAAACACCATGACCTACTAACTATCAAAACACCACCACTGTGCTGGTACATTGAATTAATTAAATCTCTGTCTAGAAAGAGAACATTTTATTACATAAGTTTCAAAGTTTGTTTTTTACTCTACCAAATTCTAAAGAAATAAAATTGAACATAATGAGTATATATATTCTAGTTACAATCTGTTCTGTTACTTATATGGTGTGCATATTAAATTTGCTATGATCACTACAGAAGTTTAAAAAAAACAAAAGTTGATCTATATCCCCAATAATCTGGTATTAAATGTAAGGTTCTAGGTCTGGATCATCTCTTGATGTCAAGTGATTTCGGTTCATTCTGTAGACTCTTAATTTGCTCTCATTAGTAAAAATGAATCACATCAAAATCCTCATCAAGTTTTTTTTTCTCATTCAGTTGTACATTTTCAATATTTTTCCTTTTGGAACTTACATATCATAGTAAAAATGATTTCCATAAAAATATTGAATTTTTTATAATTTATTTATTTGTTCTGGGTTTAGAACAAAGTACTAGAATTTAGTGCTAGTGGATTTTTATTTTACTTGAAAGAGTGAATGAAAGAAACTAAAATTATACTTTTTTAACGATTTAGGAATCTGAGAACAATTATACAAGAGAGACTTGCTTTTATAATCACTTCCTGTCTGTATTGCTGTACAAATATCTACATAATATTCATAAATCTCTTACCAAATACCATTAATATTAGAATCCATGTAAGATATTGTGAAAAAATTAAAATTTCTGACACCAAAAAAATAAACATTAAGTATTAATGAGCTATTGATGAGGAATTTATAAACTATAATTTTTAAAAAGCCTGTATTAGGCAATTAAATTTTGACAGAGTTGAATTTCTTTCTTTTTTAAAGAAAGAGGGACAGTGAGAGAGAGAGAGAGAAAGAGAGAATCAATTTTTTTATTTAGTTTTCATGTGACCTCCATTGCTCCAACACTTCATTGTGTACGTGGTGCTAGGGTTCGAACTCGCGTACTTGCGCATGCTAGGCAAGTGCCATAACCACTGAGCTACCACTCCAGCCCCTGAGTTAAATTTCTTAGGAGACTTTTTTTTCTTTTGCTTTGTTTTATTTTCACCATCTTGGTCTTTATGTCCATTTTCACTATTTATTTTTTTAATGTTAATATTATTATGAAATAATTTTAAATTTCAGAAAATTTTCAAGAATGATAAAGAGCTAATCATGATGCCTTTACTCGGATTTATCTTTTAGTTGAGTTAATTTTTTTCTTTCTTTGTGGTTACAGCACACACCACACTCTTTTTTGTCTCTTCAGGTTTTTTTACTGTGTCTGGAAGTTGAAAACCCTAGTCTTGTTCTTCATTTGAAGCTCTCTTACTCATTCTTCAACACATGTTTATTTGTTCAATAAATATCTACTTAGTAATTATTAAGTAATTGCTAATTAGTAAAAATACTATCAATTCTAAGCATCAAACGTTAGGAAACTAGACCTGGTATCAAATCTCATAAGACATAATCGTTTAGAAAAAAGGTACTCAAGGTGAGACGATTGCTTTATATTGAAATTAATTATTTGAAAAAGGAGAAATCAGGTCTTAAATACTTCACATATGGTTGTCCCTGATTCATACTTTGGGGTTAGGAAATGCTAAGTTGTGAAAGTGCTATCCAAACTAAGATCTGATAAAAAAAAAATTACTTGACACAGTGAGTTTAGGAAGAACACGAACAGCATGTGTAAGTAATTAGCTGTGGGGAGAAGGATACTGTGAAAGAACAGAAAATAAATAAGTCTAATTGTAATACAGAGTGTAGAAGGGAAAATGGGAAAAGAAAAGGTAAAAGCTGAATCAGTAAAATTGATTTCGCATTTTCTGTTTTAAAGAATTCAAATGTCATCCTTATTATAGTGAGAACCTGCTAATGGGATTTAGTGAGGGAGGCCCAATTTTGAAAAATCAACCAACTGCCATAAGGAAAAGTAAACCATGAGCTTCTCTTAGGACTAGGTCTTACTTATCCCATCTCAAGTAACATCTTTTTTGAAAGTAATTTAGGATATTCTTGGACTCTAATTCAGTTCTTTACATAGTAGTTGCTTAAAGGATATCCTGTGTTTCACTAAATTTATGAAAAGTGTGATTTACTAAATTCATTAACTTGTCAAATATGCCATCCTTTATTGCTCAGTAATCCTTCTCTAATAAAATTAGGCTATTAAAGAAAAAATCCACTATTATGACAATAATTTTTATTTCTTTCTCAAATATTAAAATAAAATTTTTTCAAGGGAATATTCTTGGTATTTGCATGTACTTTTAATTTGTGTCTTTGGAAATATTTTCAGACATATGATAATATTCAAAAATTCTGTAGAAACTACTGGTTTTCTATTTTGACCACAACCAATTAGCAAACTAAGCAACATAGCATCCGTTTATCATCTCACAGTTTTGTGAAATACTAGAATAGTATTTTCCAGGATTCTCTGCCTAGATGTTCTCAAGACAAAACCCAACATGTCCACCAATCTGTCCACTTATTTGGGGTACTCAGGATATTAATTCTTTTCAGAATTCACTCAAATTATTGACAGAATTCAGTTCCTTGCAGCTGTCAAACAGAGGTCTGTTTTACTTGTTGAATCTGTCAAGAATAGTTCTCAGCTCCTAGAAGTTTCTCTCTGATCTTTTTATGTGGCCCTCTTCATCTCCAAAGCTAGGAAAAGAGGATCAAATCTTGATGTCATTTGGAAAACCTCTCCTTTTTCCTTTTCCCATAGCCAGAAGAAAAATTTTATTTTAAATAGCTCATGTGATTTAACTAGGTCTAATAAGATAAAAAACTGTGATTACCTCAAAGCCAACTGAAATGTGTTTTGCATTGTAGCACAATGTAATAGGATCCATTTACATTTTTATTATTGCATGATACATAATAATGGTGAGGTTCATTGTAATTTAATTATAAATGCGTATAACATAGTATTCTCATTCCAAATCCCAAGTACTTCCCCTTTTCTGCCCCTATACCCCCTGATATCTTCCTCTACTCTACAGATCTTCCTTCTATTTATTTATCACTTTATTTTATTAGTGCATTATAAATATACATAAGTAGAAGTAATTTGAGATGTACTCATACGTGAATATAACATATTTTGGTCAATTTGATTCTACAGTTCCTCCTCTTACCCATTTCTCCTCTCTTCCCCTTGATCCCCTTCCTCTACTCCATTGTTCTCCTTCCTATTTTCATGATATTACCATTTTAACCTTATTTTGCTCAAGCATCTGCAAATAAGAAAAAATATTTAACCCTTGACTATCTGTGTCTGGCTTATTTTACTTAGCATGATATACTCAAGTTCCATCTATTTACCATCAAATACTGTAATTTCATTCTGCTTTATGGCAGAGTACACCATTTTCTTTCTCCATTCTTCTGTTGATGGATACCTGGACTGGCTTCATAATTTGGCTATTTTGAGTTTCATTGCTATAAACATTTGCATGAATTTATCACCATAATATGCTAATTTTAGTACTTTTGGATCAATACAAAAGAGTGAGATAAGAGCTTTATATGTTGGTTCCATTCCTAGTTTTAGGATGAATCTCAATACTACTTATCAAAGTGGTTGTACCAATTTCCAGTCCTACCAACAATGTATGTTTTCCTTTTCTCCCACATTTCCATCAGCAATTATTATCGTTAGTATTCTAGATGATTGCCATTATAATTGTGGTAAGAAGAAATTTCAGTGTAGTTCTGATATGTATTTCCCTGATTGCTAAGTATGTTGAACATATATATATATATATATATTTGTTGGAAATTTCAATTTATTCTTTTTGAGTAATACCTACTCAGTTCATTTGCCTGTTTATTGATGGAGTTAATTTTCCACTCTTTGCTAGTAAGGTTTTTGAGTTCTTTATGTATTCTGGATATTAATTCCATTTAAAAAGAGTAGCTTTCAAAGATTTTTCTCTTATTCCACATACTCTTCACAGTCTTAATTATTTCCTTGCTGTTCAGGCACTGACATTCTCACATGAATCCTAAAATTAGAGAAATGATGCCAGGACTAAATAAATGAGATCAAATCAAATTAAAATATTTCTGCATAATTGTGGGGTTTGACCCCAATATGAGGTCCAGCTGGCTTGTAGAAAAATTGGTGGTAAACAACTCTAAAGGGTCCAGCTGGCTTGTAATTAGCAAATTGCCTAACCACATGACTAAGCTATTTGGCTACTCATTTGTTACAATTGGATAAATGTGTTTGCACTGTACCCCTATTGGTTGTTGTAATGGATAAATAGAGTAGTGACTAGTCAGGTAGAGCAAGCGAGCAAGGAAGCAGCCCTGTCCTGAAGCAGCCAGAGAAGAAGGCAGCCAGGGGGAAGCAGCCCTGTCCTGAAGGAAGAAAGCATAGAACCAGAGAAGCAGCAGCAGCAGAGACGGCAGCGGAGAGATCAACTGCGGTAGAAGATGCAGGCAGTAAGAGCCTCGGCTGCAGAAATAGGGACTCTGGTATGGCAATAGAAACAAGGACTCTAAATGTGAATAGCCTTGACTCAAAGAGAGGGAAGGCAGGAAGGGCCTGGAGGCCGTTAGCCCCGGTAAAGGGAGAAATACAGTGCTTGGAGAACTTAAGACTCGTGGGTCTAGTTTAATCTCAGGCAAACGCTAAATGAGAGCCTTGTCCGGTTTCTGCCAGCTGGGACCGGACACATAATAAGTTTTTGATATCTCATCATACACACAGTTTGGGGTTTTAGACAGAAAGGTTTGGAAGGCTATTTCATAATTCTAATTTAGAATGTAAATTTTAAAAAGTTATCAGCTGAACAAATATATTCAATGATATTACACAGTCTATTAAAAGTGCACAAACTGAGACACAAATTTATTCTTGCATTATCAAGTCCTGAGACTGGGGCTCAACCATTCAGATTCTATTTTGAATAAAGCATTAGTTTTCTTTAACAGACACCTCTTACTTAATTGGTGCTTTCTCTTAATTATTAACAGTTTTATTATTAATTGAAGTTGATGAATTAATGAAGAAAATAATGAAACATTTAATTCAATAGTTTTATCAGAATATTTTCTGAGAAAAAAACTACACTTGGGTAACAATAGTCTAAAACACAAATGTTCCTTTTACTTCAGTTGGTATTGTAAATGTTTAATTGTATCCTAACCAGTCATCCAAAATTTCATTAATTTGTAATAGTAGAAATACATATAAAATCATCACAATGCATATATCACAACATTTCACACATAAATATGCTCAGCTCAGGAAAATGTAGATCAAGGGAAGGGAAAAAGTTAGAAAAAAACGTGGAAAGTAAGAAAAGAGTTATGAAGAGAGTAGACAAAAAGTGGGAAATAAATAAGGAAGGGAAAAAAGAAGGAAATAAGCAAGGAAAATAAGGAAAGAGAAGAAAATAGAAGAAATCAAGAAAGAAAGGAGGGAATGGAGAGAAGAAAAAAAGAGAAGAACTGGAGTAAGTAAGAAAGAAGAAACAAACAACTTATTTAGACTTCACCAAATGCTATTAACTGGGATATGTTTTAGTCAGTTTATTTGCTGAAAGACTAAAAGACCTGATGAGTACATTTGTAGAGGAGGAAACATTTATTTAGGGAATCATGGTTTCAGAAGTCTCTCTATAGACAGCAGGCTCCATTCCTTAGGACTTGAGGTGAGGCAAATCATCAGGGAGGAAGAGTATGGTGGAGAAAAGTGGCTCAGGGCATGCAATCAGGAAATAGCGCTACTCATCAAGGACAGAATATATATTCCAAAGGCATGCCCCAAAGGACCCAACTGATCCAGCTACATTCTACCAGCCTACAGTTAACACTGAGTTAATCCCTATCAGGGGATTAATATACTGATTGCATTAAGGCTCTCATAACCCCATCATTTCACCTTTACTCTTTCCTGCATTGTCTCACACATAAGCTTTATGGGGACATTTAATATCCAAACCATAACAGAATTATTATCAACACTACAAAAATCTGTATAACAATTATACAATATAATATAAGGATTTTTATGTTCTCTACCTCCACCTGAATCTTCAATATCCTCCATCCTTCTATTTGAGGATCTTCAATTTGATGATTATTTCTAAATTTACTTCCCTTAAATAATTTAGGCCTAAAAATTGATGTTTCTACCACTAATCAAGTTTATTTGTATTCTGATTTTCTTTTGACCTTATCTCTTATGTTTTTCTTATAAGTGGGACAGAGTTGAATGTTCCTTTTCTCTGAAATCTAAATTGAACTCTTCTTACTTGGGTATTTAGCTGCTATTTATGTTAAATATGATTATTAATATAGTTATATTTAGGTCTACTGTGTGCTATTAGTTTTTTATTTTTTTCTGTCTTGCTTTTCCTCCCTTATTTTCATTTGAGTATTTTCAGTTTCCATTTTCTCTCCTTTATTGACTTATGCTATATTTTTGTAATTATTATTAGGATCCTATTAGAGGATTTACATTATATATCTGTAGATTATCATATATATTATCAAGATCTACCATAATGATATATTCATTTCTCTAACCTTTGCCTCTACACTGTATTTCTTATGAATTTTGCATATAAGGTGCATATCCCATAATTTGTCTTTATTATTTTGTTAAATAATTGACATTGTTTTTTAAAGAGAGAGAAGGACAATAAGACAATAAGACAGCAAGAGAAAGAGAGACTCAATTTTATTTAGTTTTTTCTGTGGCTTTTGTTTACTGAAACACTTCCTTGTGTACATGGTGCTGTGATTCAAATCTATCTTTGTGCTTAACAGACAAGGGCTGTAACCACTGAGCCACTGCTCCAGCTCCAGTCCATTGGATTTTAAAGATATTTTAAAAAAATAAGTAAAACATCACTTATATTTTGCCATATAGTTAGCATTTTTGATCTACTTTATTTCTGTTTATTATCCCTATTTAAAATGAATGTAAGAAATCTTCTCTATGAAAATTTTTCTTTAATATTTCTTGTGCAGATCACATGGTGATTAATGATTTCAGAATTTCCATATCTGGAAACGTATTTATTCTTCTTTAATGATTGAAATATACTGAATATGGAATTATAGGTTTAAATTTCTATTTTAATTTTCCTATTTTAAGAATATTTTCCTACCATCTACTGACTCAAGTTGTCATTAACTAGAAATGTACTGCCATTCTTATCTTAATTCCTTGGTACGTACTTTGTAACATTTGCTCTGACTGCTACTAAGGGTTCCTTTTTTATCAGTTGTTTTGACCAATCTGATTATTATGTTGAGAATCCTAAATCTCTGCAGTTGTATTTTTTGACATATTTTTTAAAATAGTATTGTTATTACTTCAAATATTTTCTCTCCTCTCTAATTTTTACATGTATTTAGGATATTTAAAGTTATCTGCTGCCCACTTACATTCTTTTAAATGACTTTAATTTGTACTTTCCTTTCTGAAAGGTTTATATTGTTATACCTTAAAGTGCACCAACCTTTTATTCCCTAAAACTTCATTTTATTAATTATCCCATCCAGAATTTTGTAAATCTATAGCATTATAGACTTCATCTCTAAAAGCTTAGCTTTGGTCTCTTATGTATACCATGTTTCTATTTACATATCTGAGCTAATGATATATAGTGATAGTAATATTTAATGTTTTATATATATATATCAGTGCCGGATTTATTTACAACGATTTTATTCTTTTTTTCCCTTCAGGATAAGCCTTATTTTGCAGCTTTGTTGCATGCCTGATAATCTTTGACTGGATTACAAATTTTGTAAATTCTACTGCATTGTGTAGTACTTATTTTGCTTTTCTATGAATACTTTATTTGCATTTTCCTGATGGCTAAATATGTTAAACATTTTTGCATGTAATTGTTGGCCATTTGTATTTCTTTTGAGTAGTGCCTCTTCATTTCATTTGCCTATTTATTGAATGGGTTCATATTTTAGTATTGTGTTTTTAGTATTTTTTATATATTCTGAATGTTAATTCTTTGTCATAATTGTAACTGGCAAACCAACAATAGGATTCTGTCATCTCATTCCATGCAGAATGGATATTGTGGACAATACGAATAACAATAAATATTGATGAGATGAGAAATAAGGAAATTCTGCATACTGTTGATAGGAATGTAAATTGATATAGCAACTGTGAAAATCAGTATGGAAGTTCCTCAAAAAAACTTAAAATGGAATCCCTGTATGACACAGCCTTAGTACCTCTTAGTATTTATTCACAAGTTTTCAGTGTAGCTTACTTTAGAGACCCATGCACTCCTATATTTATAACAGCTCTAATTTACAATAGCCATATTGTGAAACCAGCTTACATGTCTGTCAACAAATGCATGAATAAAAAAAGCTATGCACACACATGCTCATGCACACACACATGCACAATGGGGTTTTATTCGGCTATAAAGAGCAAAATTATGCCATGTGCAGAAAAATGGATGTAACTGGAGAGCATCATCTCAAGTGAAAAAGGCAGACTTGTAAGCACAAGTGCTTCATATTTTCTCCTGTATTTGGAATCTAGAGAGAAAAAAAGCAGGAGGAGGATTCTTTTGAAAACATAAGGGAAAACAGGAGGATATAGGAAGTTGAGGGAAGGGAAAAAGGGAAAACAAGGGGAGGTACCAGGAACTGAAATTGATAGAATTATGTTATGAGCATGTATAACTGTCACAACACCCATTGTTATGTGTAGTTTATATGTACCAACAATAAAAATATTACAATGTGGGAATAAATATATTCTCATAATAAAAATAAATTAATTTTGTCTGTTCTGTTATTATGCTACCTAAAAGTGATTTTATGCTTTTCTGTCTGGTGTTTGATAATATATACCAAGATGTTTAAAGATCTGTGGGTCTTCTCGGCTAAAACACAAGATAGTTATGTTCTTGCAATATATTATCTCAAACTTCCAATTCAGAAAAGCAATAAATAAATAAAGTAAAAAATGTGATTATAAACAAAAAATAAGGTAGGCAATAGAATTGCATGTAGTGGAGCCCAAATGTTAAATTTTGTTTTTTTTTTAAAGATACAGTGAAAGCAAGAATCAACTTTATTTAGTTTTCCATCTGTCTTTTGTCTCTCCAACACTTAGTTGTGTATGTGGAGCTAGGGTTTGATTCTGGGTCCTCGCACATGCCAGGCAAACAATCCAACTGCTGAGCAACCACTCCAATCTTTTTTTTTTCTTTTCCTTTCTTTCTTTCTTTCTTTTTTTTTTTTTACTTCAGATGTTAGATTTAATAGGAACAGGATTCAAAGGGACAGACATTATAAGATATGTTCAATGAACAAAAGGAAAGCATGCTTGAAAAGGTAAACGGAGGTATAATGATGAATCACATCAAAAAGAGAATAACAATAGGGAGATATAACTTCTATTAAAAACTGAATTTCAGTACCTGAAATTAAGATTTCTCCAGAGGTGCACATTAATAGATTTGAATTGGTAAAATAAATAATTAGTGAACATGAAGAAAGATCATGGAAATTTTGCAGTCAGAATTATGTACTCTAACAATTAATGTGTAAAAACTTCACAAGTTTGATGAAAAACTTCAATTTTCACATTGAGGGTTTCAGTAAAAACTATATGTAGGAGAAATAGGAGATCTATACTCATATACCCCAAATTATAAATGTTGAGAGAAGAAATGAAAGAAAAAATTGAAAGCAGCAAAAGACAAACAACTCCTTGTATGAATAATAGTTTGGCTGATTTTCTGAATCAATGAAAAACAAAGGTAAGTATTTAACATATTCAAACTGCTGAAAAAATTCTTACATCTAGCAGAAAAATGAACATTTTCATTATCTTGACTACATGCAAAACAAGCATGTAAATTTAGATTTCAAAGGCATATTAAGGGTTCAATGTTTATAGACATATATTCTATACTTCCATTTCTTTTTAATAAGCATGTGATTTTGTCACCTAAAATAGAAAGGTAAAAGGCTTGAACAATAAAACATGCTCTAAGAAACAGTTTTAATTGATAATACCTATCTGTAGGCAAGTAAACAAGATCTATAATGAGAAATAATGTAGCTGTGATAAAAGACATCACAGACAATTTCCTGAGAGAGAGACTGAGATTTAGTCACCCAAAGCTGCTTTTGCAGCTACTGCCAAAACATGTTAGCTTTGCCATCAGGGAGCAGGATTCCTGTCAAGACTGCAGTAAAGCAAATGGAATTGCTGCCAACACACTGCCTACGGACAACAGATGAGCTTCATACACCATTTATTTTACTTCTGCACATTTTGGTCTTATGTTGTGTTATCTATAGAACATATTGAGCCTGTAGATCACTGAAAAATGACTTCTGGTGGGAAAAAACTGCTGCTAAGTTAGGAAAACAAAAGAAGAAAATGCTTCTTCAGACTTAATTCAAGTTATGAGTCAGAATCTCTCTGCTGAGTAAAGCAAATATTTATTTGCACTACAAAACTAAGTTTAGGTAAACAGTATTGCAGAATTTTTGCATTCAAAAGGGGAGGTCAGTGCTGGAAGAGTGGCTCAGTGGTTACAGCGCTTGCTGGCATGTGTGAGGACTTGGGTTCAAACCCAAGTATCACTACACAGTCATGTGTCTAGGAAACAAGGGCCAGATGAAAAAAACAATTGTTTGTCTTATTCTCTCTCTCTGTTTCCCCACTTCAAAATAAATAAATAATAATCAATCAATCAATAAAAGAGGATGTTATATAAAAATTTCCAGGATCAATATCAAAATCTTTGCATTGTTTGACTACTAAAACATTATCATTATATTTATTCAATAGACATTTGATATTTTCTTTATGAAATTAATTTCTGAATACTTTTGTGTTCTAATGTTTATACAGGCTGGGAAAATACAATATTTCAGATAAAAATGACCATATAAGTCAAAAGGAGAAGTTTCTCAGTATTGGAAAAATGATTGTTTAAATGTAAGGTTTATCTGGATATTATTTTGTACCTGCAGGAGTGGAATTATTTGAAATTTTGGCTCCAAAAAAAGTCATTTTTACTTATTTGTAAAATAACAATGATAACTATAGATACCTAACTGCATGGCTAAAATGTATATAATGAAATAGACATTTTGACATACTACCTTACTTGATTCTCATAGTAGTCATAATAAGATGATATTTACTATTCCATTTTCTATATTAGAAAACTCTTACACAAATAAGTAAGCAAATTATTATGACCAAATAGCCTGTAAGTAACTTAGAAAAGATTGACATGCATCTTGTCTCCATGGTTAAGCTTGTGATTTTTCATTTATACACTTCATCTTCTTTCAACTATTGTAGAAGAGACTATTCTCTCTTTGGTTGTTTTCTTACACTTTTTCATGTCTATTTTAGAAAAAAATTAAGTTTACTATATCAATACATTCAGTACCTTAAGTCTTATATCTCTTTTTTTTTTTTTTTTGATCCACAAAGCCTCTGAGGAGGGATGAGGAGAAAACACATTGAACATCTATTTAATTAATGGATATAAAACCACAGGTTCATTTCTAAAGTTCGCTTGGCATCTTGGAATCCAAGGAGACACTATTGTCCAACTTTGCAGTTTAAGGAGCATCTGGACTCTCAGATAATAGTTCCTGAAGGTCTGGGAATTGCCAGATCATCTTTGGTCTCATTAAAACAACTAGTCACTATATGAAAATAGTGACTACCAGGGACAATCTTAAGACAAAACTTTACCTACCAATGAAATCCAACCTGGGCATCCACGTTCACTTCCACAAGGGCAATTGTCACAGATAATTCACACAAATGGTTATGGAAATGGCTCCTTTATTCTTTACCATGTATATTTGGTGGAAGTATAGATATATATAGAAAGGAACTTCCTATAAAGCTTATTAGAACTGTAAAATTTTAAACTATTAATTTATCTGGTTTAATTAGAGACATAATAATAAGAAGCAATATTTTGTTATTATAACAATAATATAGAATATTAATTTTATTATCTTTGAAGATGGAGAAAGGAGAATATAACCCAAGAAATGTTGGGAGCCACTAAAAGAAAATAAAGGGGGATAAGTGCTTCTTTAAAGACTTCAGAAAGGAATGGAGTCTTGCTGACATCTTGATTTTAACACAGGGAGAAACTGTAACTTACAGAATCATGACATATTTTATTTTAGGCTACTAAATGCATGATGTTTTTTACAGAAGCATCAGAAAGCTAATGCAATAGATAAAATGTATTATTTGTGGAAGTAAACTAATATCTTTATGCCTACTTAATAAGCAAATCATTGTTTTTCTTAATTCTAACCATATACTCTCTCCCTTTACATTGTCTTAGTCCTTTTTGAGCTATTGAAACAACATATCATAAACTAAGTAGTTTATAAACATCAGGAAGTTTATTAACTTTCTCTTATTTATGGAGCCTGGAAATTCCAATATCAAGGCACTGGAAGTTTTAGTATCTTTGGTTAGACACTGTTTTCTCATTCATAGGTTGCATCTTCTTGCTAAACATGTCATGGTGAAGAACACTGATATTTTCATCCATTAAAAAGATCCTAGTCTCATTCATAGGGCTCTCCCCTCTTGATGTAATCAATGTCTCTCAATGGCCTCCCCACCTTCCTTGCCACCATTTTTAGGCATTAGGATCTCAACATAGGAACTTGAGGGGAACACAAACATTCTGCCTGCAGAAACCATCTAGTCATATGGGATTTATAACCATTTTTTGAATAATACAAATAATTTGTGATCAGTTTACCATCAAGATGTAGATACATACAGCATCACTTTGGGAGGCACTGTTGTACACTGAATAGCTTATTTAATAATACTGAAAAAAATGACATCCTTTTCATAGTGAATGACAGAAATGGTAAAACCCTGAGACTCTTGCTGTTTGGACTTGTGCCTTAGGTAAGCACAGAGATGACAGTAGAGAACTCAATGCAGTAGAAAAATTCTGTTTAGTGATTAAAAATCTCCTCTTCAGAAGCACACATCCTTCATGATAAAATGGCTATTGAAGAATTATGTAATTTTTATGGAGGAAAAAAGAGTTGACAAAATCAAGAA
>PVKS010040379.1:0-16651 GCA_004027875.1 Aplodontia rufa | reverse complement strand
GTTACCATGGCACGTGCGTCCCCATTGCCACTCTATTCCAGAATAAAACTGGATTTTGCTTCAGTTTTAATCTCTTTGTCTTTCACTAGGTTGACAAAAACCTGGGCATTATATGTAAAATAGATATAAGACTGCAAGATGGAGAAAGCAGACAGACTGGCGAGGGACTTCAGGGCTCGAGGCGTGACTCAGCACTGAGCTCTCTGGATTCTTGCCTCATCTATCCCACTGGGTGCTGGAGAAGCCAGCAACCTGGAAATGTCAATGCCCATAGACTCAAAAACAAAAGTCAAAAATACTCTAAGGAAACGCCTGCTCTCTCCAGAGAGAGGACTGAGAAAGAAACAGCTTACCAAGACAAAACTTTCAGCAAATGACTATTCTGCTGCCAAACACCACCACGGGGAGGGAGCAATAGTCCCATTCTCACCCCTACCAGCATAGACTAAGCGGGGAGCTCAGAATTCCCTTCTCCCCAGACGGTAGCACCGTGTCCCCATCACCCACCAGGGAGGTATCAGAACAGGCAGGTGAAGATCTGGGATTCCATCCCCACCTACATTAGGCTTCTTGCTGGACGTTCACAGAAACGAGAAGGAGCCTGGTCATCTTCCTCTACTCCACAGCCTCAAGGACCAGGACTTTCACAGCCACGCAGCAGTTAATGAAGCCACTCCACCCCCACCCTGCTAGTGGAGATCACCTGGGAAGAAGAACTGAGGCATTTCTGCCTCTTACAGCCACTATGTTATCACTGAAGTCTAGCAAGAGCCTGAACTCCATTACCATTGCCCACCCAGCAGTAAGAAACTCCTCCCTTCCTAAGGTGCCAGTAGAGGCTGGATGGGGAAATTGGACCTCCATGCCACCTTAATCAAGGACACAGAACTCCCATTCCCCCACCAGGTTAAGGTCAGAATTGCTGATTGAAATGAAATCCAGAGTAACTATGTACCCAAATGCCCAGGTTTCATCACTCATCAAAAACCAGGAAAATCTCCAGTGAGAAGAGACGATCCCTAGATGCCAACACTGAGATGCTACACGTGGCGGAATTATCTGACAAGACTTTTAAGGGACCATTACAAAAAGGACTTGACAAGAAATCAGAAACACATTTGAAGCAGACTTTAAATATACATGTATACAGCTTCTATTTCAGCAAAGTAAAAGATGTAAAGAAGAGATGTATGAGGCCCTGGGTTCAACACACACACACGCATGCACACACATGCACACACACACACACGCACACACATGACATAAAGTAAAATCAAATGAAAATCTTAGAACTAAAAAAACTACAATAACCAAAATAAAACATGTCAATGGATGGACTGGCTCATGAGTAGATGAAGAAAACAGAGGAGTCAGTTAACATGCAGAATGATAGGAATAACTAGATATGAACAACGGAGAGAAAAAAGACTGGGAAAAAATGAACAGACCTCAAGAGACTGGAACTTTCAAAACAATCTAACATTCATGTCATCAGAGAATGAGGAGAAGAAGAAAAAGTGGGTGAGCTGAAAACATATTCAAAGAAATAGTGGCTAAAATTTCATAAATTTGACAAAAGACACTTACCTACAAATTTAAACTCAGTGAATTCCAAACAGCACGAATCCACAGAAATCCATCTGAAGACAGGCTACAACCAAACTTCTATAAACTCTTAAAGACCAAGAAAAAAACCTTGAAAGCAGGAAAAAGAAAAGCAACACCTTACTTATAGGTGTAAAACCATTCAAATGGCAGTGATTTCTCATCAGAAACTACAGGTGCCAGAAGGAAGAGGCATAACATTTTTCAAGTGCTGAAAGAAAAGAGCTGTCAAACCAGAAGCCTATATCCAGCAAAAATATCCTTCAGAAGTGAAGAGAAATCAAGATATTCTCAGATGAAAGAAAACCATGAGAATTTGTGGCTAACTGATCAGCCTTAAAAGAATCCCTAAATGAATTTAAATTTGGAGGTGGAAAAATAGCAGAATACAGAAAGAACATGATACAATATGGAAAACTTGGCACATTAGGAAAGAAGAAAACACAATGGAAGGAGTGAAAACAGAGAAATAAATTAGACTTTTCTTCTATTGAGTTTTCTAAGTTATATTTGATATTTCAAGCAAAAAAAATCAGAACATTGTCTAATGTGGTTTTAATGTAAGTAGAAAAAATAATTAAGATAATTATATTAAATGGAGATGTGCAGGGCTGGAGTGGTGGCTCGGCGGTTATGGCGCTGGCCTGGCATGCGCAAGTACATGGGTTCAAACCCCAGCACCCACGTACACGACTAAGTGTCAGAGCAACGAAAGCCATGTGAAAAACTCAATAAAAATTGATTCTTTCTCTCTCTCTCAGTCGTTCTCTCTTTAAAAAAAAATAAAGATGTGCAAAGGAATAAAAAGATAGATAAGGTTTCTTACCACTCAAACTGACAAAAGTTGATACTAGTAGATTGTGATGTTATAAATATATGTATATATGTATGTGTGTGTGTGTAGTAGCTATAGAAACCACTTTTTCAAATATTTAGGAATACATTCAAAATACTATAGATAATTCAAATAAACTCTAGAAAGTAGGCAGGAAAAAGAAAGCAGGAAAACAAAAATAAGAGAGAAAAAATAGAAATAAAAAATATAATGAGACTTAAACCCTAACATATTAATAATTATATTAAACGTAAATGATTTAAATTCACTAAGTAAAAAATGGACACCAATAGAACAGATTAAAAAAATGATCCAACTATGTGATATCTATGAGAACTTATTTCAAAAAAATAACAATATAGGCAGATTGAAAACAAAAAAAATATAAAAATCAATTAAAAGAAAGCAAAAATGACTATATTAACATCATACGGAATGCACTCAAAGAAAAATGACCAGAGACAGAAATATACATTATATAATAGGAGGATCAATTCACCAAAAAGACTTAGCATTTCAAATGTATATATGCACCCAGAAAAAGAGCTTTAAATTACATGAAACCAACTTATTAAAGTAATTATATACTATAATCAAGCAGAGTTTATTCCAAAAATGTGAGACTTGTTCAATATTTAAAAATCAGTCAGTGTAATTCAGCATATCAAAAAGTTAAAGGAATGAATACAATTTTTTTTCAGTGATTGATGTTGGAGCAATTAGATAGTCATAGGCCAAAAAAGAGAAACTTGACCCAAATCTAATGCCTTATATAAGAACTGACTCAAATATATCATAGATTAAATGTAAAACATAAAATTATAAAAACTTTTAGAAGAAAGCCACAAAGACAATCAGATAAACCTAAGAATCTAGGGCTTGATATAGAGTTCTTAGGCATGACACTGAAAGCATGATCAATAAAATTAAAAACGCTACAAATTACACCTCATCAAAATTATAAAATTTGCTTTGAAAAGAACCATGTTCAGAGGATAAAGATAAAGACAGACTGAGAGAAATTTTTTCAAAGCACGTATTTGATAAAGAACTAGTATCTAGAATATATAAAGATTCTCAAAACTCAAGAATGTAGCACCTCATTTCCACTAATATATCTAATACTTTTTTAGTAATAGAAATAAGAAGTGCTGGGCTGGAGCAGTGGTTCAGCAGTCATAGCACTTGGTTGGCATGTGCAAAAACACGGGTTCAAACCCCAGCACTGTTTACACAATGAAGTATTGGAGCAACGAAACCCACATGAAAAACTAAATAAAATTGATTCTCTCTCTCTCTCTCTCTCTGTACCTCTCTCTAAAAAAATAATAAGATAAAAATAACAAGTGTTGAGGATGTGGAGAAATTGGAACCCTTGTGCACTGTTGGAGGGAATGTAAAATTGCACGGGTGCTACAGAAAACAATATAACAATCCCTTCAAAATTTTTAAAATTACCATATGATCTAACAATTCCATTTTTGAGTATAAAACAATCGTTGAAGTTTGTTCTCAAGGAGCTATTTGTCTACCCATGCTCATAGCAGTGTTATTCACAATAGCCAACAGGAAGAAACAATTCGAGCATCCGTTGGTGAATGAGTAGATAAACAAAATGTGGCATGCATATACGATGGACGATTATTCAGCTGCAAGAAGGAGGAAATTCTCACACCTGCTACAGCGTCCATGAAGCTTGAGGACCTCATGCTAGTGAAATAAGCCAGCTACAAAAGATGAATACTATATGATTCCACTTACATGAGGTGTCTTTCATAGTCACATTCACAGACACAAATGGTGGCTGTAAGGGGCTGGATGGGGGAAGTGGCAGGTTTGTGTTAATGGGCAGAGTTTCAGTTTTGCAAGATGAAAAAGTTCTAGAAATTCTTTGCATGACAATGGGAATACACTTAGCACTTCCATTCTGTACTTAAAAGATGATAAGTTTGATGTATATTTTATCTCATTTTGAAAAATTCAATAGTATAAAAAACAACAAATTAGAAAACAAACAAAAAAAAACCCCAAAAACATAAGGAGCACGTTCACCACAGAGAATATGATACAGTAAATAAGCCCACGAACCTCAGTATCACCAGCTATTACGAAAGCAAGTTAAAACTACAATGAGCTACACTACACACCTAATAGAACAGCTAAAATTAAAAACAGCAACAATACCAAGCTGGTAAACATGCAATGAAACCAGATTTCTCATTCTTTGCTGATGGGAATGTAAGGAATTCTGGAAAAGAGTTTGAAAGTTTCCGTAAATGCTAAGCATACATTTACCATTACAACTCATTTGTGTTCCTGGGCATTTGTCCCAAAGGAATAAAACATGTCTACACAAAAACAGGTACACAATTGCTCATAGCCAAAAACTGTAAACAACCAGAATGTCCTCCAGTCAGTGAACAGTTCAACAAACTGGTACTGCTACATCGTAAAATACTATGCAGCAATGGGAAGGAATAAACTGTTGATACACACTGCAACCTGGATGGATCCCAAGAACACTATCTGAGTGAGAGGAAAAAAGACAATCTGGAGTCTCAGAATGGACAATACCATTTACATAATAGTCTTGCACTCATTAATTTTTTTTAGTTGACAAATATGTAATGTTCTTGAAATGACATAGCAAAGATGGGCTTATGGAAAGGTGTTGACCACAAAGGTGTAGCCCAAAGGAGACTTTCAGGGGATAGGATGGTAGTTGTGTCTTGATTGCGGTGGTTACACAAATCTACACATGCAACTTTAAAGATTACGTAAAACTATGTACACTCTTTCTTCCAATGTCAATATTTGGATTTTGGCATACTGCAGCTACATAAGATGTAACCAGAGTCCCCCACTGGTAATATCCTATGTAACTATGGCATATCACATGGGAGAAGACCTGCCAGACCCTCTCTCTGCTATCAATGCACCTTACTGTAAATAATCATTTCAAACTAAAATTATGGTTTATTTTGATTTTGTTTTTAAAGAGAGAGAGAGAGAGAGAGAAAGAAACCATTTTATTTACTGTTTCATCTGGTTTTTGTTTTTCTGACACTTAGTTGTGCATGTTGTGCAGGGGTTCGAACCTGGGTCCTTGCACATGCCAGGCAAGCGCTCTACTGCTGATTCAACGCACAAGCCCCAAAAGTGTTTTGTTAAAGTAAGTGAGACTGATAGTGGATCTGAGACCTTTTAGACTGCTATATGAATCAAATAAATTGGCTTCTTTGCAAGATATACTTGTGGACATTTCCGTGTACCATAACCTGAAAATCTTACCCATGTCACTCTGGGCAAAATTATAATCATCTTTCCTTGGTGTTGATGTTCACACAGCTCATAAAAACATAAATATTGCCATTTGTATCTCTGTATCTATGCAAACCTGAGTGGACATTGGGAGACCAAGGCAGAAAAAATAAATTGCCTCAATCCTTATATTGATAGGTGGTGTCCATCCACCACATGTGATAATGGTACCAAAGTCATGCACACCACTAACACGATTGAGGCCTGCCACCTGTTCTCCTAACAGAAGGAAATGCTAAGTTTCTACTCCAGGTAATTTAAAACTGTGTGTGTGTGTGTGTGTGTGTGTGTTCCCCAGCCAAGGTCACAGAGTCCTGAAGTTTTGCCCAAGGTTAGAAATATCCACGCTGAATATTCTAGCTGCATCCCACACATTTTGATGTGTTCCTATTCTCATTTTTGTTCAGTTCAAAATGTTTTCCTATTTCCATTGTGATTTCCTCTTTGACCCGAGGGTTATTTAGTGGAGTGTTGCTTTGCAGCTCCTTCAACTCACAGAGTATTCCTTGCAAATGTGTTTTGGAGGCAGCATTCCGTCAAGCCTGGAGATAACGGCAGCTCGCCCAGCACAGGTGACTTGCAGGTGACTGGAAGGCTGTAGCAGCCGTCGCTACAGCAAGCAGGATGAAGTGTTTAATGTCCACGTTGTACTGCTTTAAGATTTATCCTTTTAAAATGAGCAGGCACACAGGCTCTAGCTTCAAAGACGCTGCAACTTCCTGGCAGGGGACCCGGGGCTTGGTGAAAGACTATTAGGTCAGGAGAGGGACCCACAGCCCCAGGTCCTTTATGTTGCCATCTGCCTGGGCTTTGTCCTTCTGCTCTCCCTCAAGGTGAGGGGAAGACCTTGGGGACAACCAAGGAAAAGCAGTGGAACCTTGTTGCTGAGCAGGAGCTGTGACAAGTCCTAGCTGAGCTGCCCTCTTCTGCCACAATCTAAGAGTCACCTGGGGCAGTGCGATGACGAAGGGTGGGGAATTGGACAGAGAAGAGTGATGCTCACACCAAAACAGTCTGCAAGGGTTTGATTATCAACATGCCAAGTCGGGGAGGTTTGTCACAAGTTTGGAAACTCAAGGCACCCTACTCACGCTTCCCTTGGGTTATGTGACATAGATAAGAGTTGGAAATTAAAGAGAAAGTTTCTATGGGGTTTCTTTGGCTTGCTTAGTGCCCTGTGTGATCTTGAATGCATACTTAAACTTTCTGGCTCTTGGTTTCCCTTGTGCACAGAAAAGGAGTTGAAATAGATCTCCCCAAGGGCCCTCTCATGCTAGAATATCCCTGACGAATAAGCTCTTCAACCCCTGAGCCTCAGTTTGCTCATATGAGCATGGGAACAGATAACATCTATCCATTCCAAAACTGTTGGCATGACTTGATGGTTCTGGGTATGGGAAAGGTATGTCACAAACTGAGGCTGAGGCAGGAGGATCGCAAGTTCAAAGCCAGCCTCAGCAACTTAGTGAAGCCTTAAGCAACTTAGCGAGACCCTGTCTAAAAAAAAAAAAAAAAAAAAAAAAAAATATATATATATATATATATATGGCTGGGGATGTGGCTTAGTGGTTACACTCCCCTGGGCTCAATCCCTGATATAAAGAGAGAGAGAGAGAGATAGGAAGGAGGAGAAGGAGGAGGAAGGGGGGAGGGGAAGGGATGGGAGAAGGGGAAAGGGAAGAAGAAGAAAAAGAAGAGGAGGAAGAAGTAAATATAGTGATGTGACCTGTTTGCAAAACCACCATTCTGAGATTTAAGAGCAAGTTCATAGTAACAGTGACAAGCTGGCATTTCTCTGAATCTACCCACCACCCACCCTGGGGGACATGCAACCTCCCCATCCCTCTCCCACGGTTAGATCATCCCCTAAATCTCCAGGAACTCCTAGCAGAGATGTCCTCTGCCATCTCATGAAGCGCTACCCTCTTTACCACCAACTCCCTAACACAATTAAGGTGCCATCCTGGAGCAAAGGAGATGCGTTCGGGCTTCCACTGTCTGCCCCGTGGCTGCCGGTGTCCAGGAAACTGGTATTGCAGGCAGCAGAGGGTGCTTAGTTCCCTCAGCAGGGCCAGGACTAGATGACTAGGTACAAAATTTGAGGTGGTGCTCACTGTCAGGGTGATGTAGGTATCCACCCTGCACTTTGACAAATCTGAGAGTGAATACCTTTTTAAATTTTCCCTCTAGACACCTTGCTTATATCATCTCGCTCATCACAGTAAAAGCCATAGTTCTACACAGCCAGGTCCTTTCTTCCATGGGCACTGGGCATGGATCCTGGGTCTGTGAAGTGCCAGGCTCCACTGTGGATGTGAATAAGAAATGGAGGTGATGTTCAAGGAGTTGACAGAGAAACAGAAATGAGATATAAGGCACTTCTGATTTTCAGCCCTCTGGGGGCCTTCGCTACCAGGAGACAGCTCCGTATCATTGTGACATGAGTCCCTCTCTCTTTATGCTCATGACCTAAGTAAAGTGGAGGAGTTGAAAGTTTCTCTCCTATTGCACCCTCCTTTCACCTCTACTTAAGAGAAAACACCCCTGCTCCCTGCCACCCCAGCTCAGATCCCTATCCCAACCACCCATTGTCTTGAACTGATTTTGCTATCTTCTCTTTCTTCTCTTAAGGTGAATTTTTCCAGAGGAGCTTTAAGCAGATTCCTGATCATCTTCTCCCCCACCCCAATTACCAGCAGTCCTCAAAGAGGTCTGGATCACAGCATGAAGGCCTCAGCTTAGGCAGTAGCTGGGGCCTCCCAGGTTTGAATGTGCTCTCTGAATGGCCTCACACATTAGGATTCCAGGCACAGTGCAGTGTCTCTCCTCCTTGATGAAATTACCCACTTAAACAGATGCTTGTTTGCCTGGTGGCATGCTGGTGGAATTCCAAAAGACTCACAATCCACTTCGAGGAGGCTTCCAGGCAAGACAGCAAAGACCATAACTATTCACTTAGACCCAGGCAAGCCGGAGCTCAAGTTCCTTGCAACACAGACAGAATGTGAGAGAAACAGGGAGGACAGAAAGGAGAGAGACAGAGAGAGTGGAGCCATGACCTTAACCTTCTTCATACCTCGTCTGCCCCCATCTCCCTCCCTCCCACCAGACCAGTAGCCCTTTCCTTTCCTGTGTGGAGCTACAGACAAGGAAGACAACCTATTACAAAAATATTTCCATTCCCTAAAGTTAGAGGTTGAAGTCAATAGCTGCCTCTTTTTTTTTTTTTGTTTTGTTTTTTTTGTTTGTTTTTAATAGCTGCCTCTTGGAGGAATGATTTGGAGGACTGACCAGGCTCAGCTGGGTGGCTCTTCAGCTGCATGAAATGGTAGCTGGGAATGCAATCATCTGAGAGCTGGACTGGCCTGGAACATCCCAGATTGCTCCTTCCTGTGAACCATGTTTGATTGGGATTGGTAATTCCCTTTGCATGGAATCTCAGGCCTTCCCCTCCACATGGTCTTTTCATGTGGTCACTCCATCATGGTAGCCTGACTTCTTATATGGCAGCTCAGGACCTCAAAAAAAAAAAACACAAGAGAATACCTTCAAGACCTCCCTAAAGTTTAGGATTGGACCTGGCACAGAATCACTTCTCTGCATTCTCTTTGTTAAATTGAGTCACAGGCCATCCCGTGAGAGAGGATTGTACATGGTATGCATGACCATGAATACCAAAAGCCAAAGGGTCATCTTCGGAGCCAAGTTTGCCCACCAAAAAGAAAAAGAAACATTATTTGACCTCAGAAGGTTACAGATCATCTAAAGAGGCAATACTTGCACAAATGCTCAAATGTGGATGTCACGTGAATACTCACACATTTAGGACACACAAATGCTGAAATGCTTAACTTGACACACAGAAAAATGATTGCAAACCCACACACTCTCCTTTTCACATCAACATGCTCAACATACACACACACACACACACACACACACACACACCAGCTTCCTGTGTTCTGTACATCCTTATCCAACCTCTGACTATTGCCACTGAATTAAGACTGGGGTGATACAGCATATGATTAGTTTGCAGGTGAAAAAGCAAATATCCTGCAACAGATTTTGGAGTCAGAGGTCCTGACGGGTGGATGGTGAACAAGATGAACTTCAGTTGGGATAATGTGTTAGTCAACTCTTTACCGCTGTAATAAAATGTCTGAGATAAAGAAAAGTGTTATTTTGGCTCACAGTTCTGGAGGTTCAAGTTCATGACCAATGGTCCCATTGTTTTGGCCTGTGGTGTGATAGCACATCATGACGGGGGTGGTCAGAGTAGCAAAATCACGACCCTCACGGCCGGGAAGTGGAAAAGAGAGAGAAGGGCCCAGTGTCCTACAGGGACCATTAAGGGCATGTCCCAGCACCCAGGACATCCCACAAGGCCCCACTCTTCCCAGTGGCACCACCCTGGGACCACTTTAACCCTTGGGCCTTTGGAGGACACTTATCCAAACCAGAGCAGATGGGAACAAATGACCATATAAAATAACTACAGAACAAGTTGCATTTAAGAGTAAAAATGGAATTTGGGGACATGGTCACCCTAGGCATGTGTAAAACCCTGAATACTGGTTTTTAAATATCCATTTCACTCCCACAGGGGAGGTCAAGCACCCATGTCTGTGATATCCATTCAGGCACAAGTTCTGGTCAGGCTCCTCAATTTTTTATTGTAAAAATATCCAATCTACTCTGTCAACTGTCAAAACATATGAATAATCTGATAAAATCTGCTTGGCAGCTTCTTTTTAGAGAACATAACCTTGAACTTTCTACTGCCTCTTTTATCAAAAAGCTTCTGAGAGAAATGATATTCATGGTGGGCCTGAGGATGAACAAGGATCCATTCTTTGAGCTAGGCTAAATCCTACCCTTGGATAAAATTCAGTGTGGTCCTTCAGAAAGCCAGGTGTGGAACTTGCACTGGTTGCTCCAGATCTTTCCCCTACCCTGTCCAACTCTTAAATTCTGAATCATAGTTTTTAAAAATTTTTTATTAAGGAGTTGTTATTGTACAAGCATAAATGCATATAAAGTAACAATTTGATATGCATATATTCTTAGTCTAGAATTACCTCCACATTGCCCACACCCCAGTCTCTTGATTTTTCTATATTTCACCCCTACAAGTGATATAAATGCTTAGATTGTGAATTTTCCAGAATTAAATGATTGTATAAGTATTATTTGGATTCTCAGGGGGGTAAAGAGTATGCTATATTATTGTTTCCTTAGATTCCTCCCTATTCTCCCTCCTTCTCCCCTCCCCCTTTTATCTCCCCCACATATCTATGGTTGCCCTAGATTATGTGTTGCTACGCCTTTGCTGGGTCTAATATATGAATCTGAGTACCTTTTACCCAAGCCTGGGATTAGCTCCAGCCTTGACAAATGAGTGAAGACATCTGAATCACATTTTTAATTGTGCTTTGATGCTAGGTCTTGGGGTTTTCCTTTTATTTGGTATTGGGGTATTATAAGAAACAGCTACATGAAACTTGCTACTGCACTGAATGTGGGAGAGTGGCCTGGGAATGGTCCACTACAATGTCTCAGGGATTGATGGGAGAACTTCACAGATCTTGGTATCTGCGCCCAAACAGTTGGTTTACTTAAAATTTATGAGCCCAGTAAAATTTTTAAGTTTGTCTTCCCTTTTTTGCCGTGGCAGCTAGGAAACTCAGAGCTGAATTCATAGACTACTTCTACCCCTCTGTATAGCACTGTATGGTCTACGCATTCCTGGGTACTTCACAGTATGTGTATCATCTCACCCCAGATGTCATGAAGGTCACAGAAGATGCCCCAGTATGTACTCCAGCCCACATGATGAAGCCAAGCCAGTCATGGGAATTCTATTCCATTTCTTTATGATTGGCTTGGTTGTGGCAAGATACCCAGTTCTACTCAAAAAGCATTAGTGAAGGAAAGTCAGCTTGGAGCATCTGGGAGATGTTTTCTCTCTCCTAAGAAGATGGGGTCCTTCTTCTTCCTTTGGGCATCATGATGTCTGGCTCTGATCCCTAAAAGTGTTATCAGCCAGAGAAAGAAGGCACTTGGGTCCCTGGCCACACGCTAGAGTTCCCGTTATGTAAGATAATAAATGCGCTCATCATTTAATGCTTATAGTCAAAACACATGCTGCCTTTACTTACCCTTGGCTTTTTATCTTTGAATTTTGAGTCAGCTATCATGGTTCTTTTCTTTTTTAAGGCAAGAAAGAGAGAAAGAGTCAATTTTTATTTTTTCATGTGATTTTTGTTTTTCCTCCACTTAGTTGTGTACATGGTGCTGGGGATCAAACCCTGGTCCTTGCGCATGCCAGGCAAGCGCTCTACTGCTGAGCCACCTCTCCAGCCCCTCGAGGTTCATTTTAGGTATTTTTGCCAGGCACTCCCAATATTATGTTGAATGAGACTAAATGGGAAAGAAGCGTACGCACAAACAGGCAGAGTGGTGAACAGCGGAGGTCGTGGGTGCTGCGTGGCTGGGAGTCTGGGACTTGACACAACACCGGTATGGTCAGCTGCTTCCCAAAGGAGTTATCGTTTATCCTTCATTGAACACATACTTATTGAGCACCCATTGTTTGCCAGGCCTGCGAACAAACTAAGCAAGCTCTGTCCTCTAGGGCAGAGAAACAGATATTAACAGATAAAAGAAACAAGGTAAACAAGGTAATTCATGAGATGTGCAGCGGCTAACCAACACAAAGCAAAAGGGAAAAAGCAGGCGATGCCGTTCCTCAGGTCAAGGAAGGAGTGTTTGAGGAAGGGATGTTTGAACTGCAACTTGAAAGAGATGAAGGAAGTAGCTGCGAGTCTCCCTGGAGAAAGAATGTTCTACGCAAGAGGAGCCGCAAGTGCAAAGGCCTTAGGGGGAACTAGCTCGGTAGGCTGGAACAGAGTGTTCAAATGATGGGCCTCAGTCCATGGGCGGTTTGCAAAATAGATTTAGCAGGTCAGGACCAGAATATTTGTTTTTGGGATGTCATAATGCCTTCTTTTACCCTTTTTTAAAAAAACAAAAATTACGTACATTTATGGCATATGATGTGAGTTTTGGGCATACGTACATATTGTGGGATGATCAGATTAAGCTAGTTGACATCACCTTCCATACACACCTTGTGTGTGTGTGTGTGTGTGTGTGTGTACACATATAGCACATTCTTTATCCATTCCTCCATCAATGGACACCTCCTTGGATTCCATGTTTTGTAAGCAGTGTTGCAAATAACTTGGGATTATAGTTATCTCTTCAACATGCCCATTTCATTCCCTCTCGAGGTGTACCTAGGAGAGGAATTGCTGAGTATTAATACAATTCTACTTTTAATTTTCTGAGGAACATCCATATTGTTTTGTGCAATGGCTGTACTGATCAACCTTCCTAACAACTGACAACGGTGTGCACAAACTCGCATTCCTCCAAATCCTCACCAACACTCACCTTTTGTCTTTTTGATAAAAGTTATTCTAACAGAAATGAGGTGATATATTCTGGTTTTAATTTTCATTTCTCTGATGATTATGAATATTGATATTTTTCATATAACTATTGACAATTTATGTGTCTTCTTTTGAGAAATATCTATTCAAATCCTTTGCCCATTTTTTTATCTAGGTTATTTGTTTTCATTTGTATAAGTTCCTTATATATGTTGGATATTAACCTCTTATCAGATATACAGCTTACAAATGTTTCCTCCCATTACTTAGATTCTTCATTCTAGATTTTTTCTTTGCTGTACAGAAATGTGTTGTTTGATCAGTCCTATTTGTCTATTTCTGTTTTTGTTGTTTGTGCTTTGGGAATCAAATAAAAAAACCTCTATCCAAACCAAAGTCATGAAACATTTTTTCTATTTTCTTCAAGTAGTTTCATAGTTTCAAGTTGAAGTCTTTAATCCATTTTTAATTTAATTTTGTATATGGTGTGAGATAGGGATCTAATTTCATTCTTTGCATATGGTGTCCAGTTTACCCACCAGTTATTGAAGAGATTGCTGTTTGTACACTGTGTATTCCTGGGATCTTAGTCAAAGATTCATTGAATGGGGCTGGAGCAAGTGCCTCAGAAGTTATGATGCCCGCCTAGCATGTGTGAGGATGTGGATACAACGAAGTGTCGAGCAACAACGAAGTGTCGAGCAACAAAAACCACGTGAAAAACTAAATAAAATTGATTCTCTGTTTTTCTCTCTCTCTCCTCTTCTCTTTAAAAAAAAAACATCAATTGAATGTAAATGATTGCATTAATTTTTAAGCTCTATTCTGGCCCATTAGTCTATTTCCTTTTACGCTAGTACATGCTGCTTTGATTACCGTAACTTTGTAGCATATTTTGCAATCATACTGTGTGATACCTCCAGCTTTGTTATTTTTGCTTAAGATTGCTTGGATTGTATGGGGTTCTTTATGATTGCATACATAAAAAATTGAGGATTTTTTAGTATTTGTTTTCTATTTCTGTAAAAAGTACCATTGGGATTTTGAAAGGTATTGCATTGAATCTATAGATAGCTTTTGTGATATGGATATTTTTAAAATACTAATTTTTCCAATCCATGAACACAGAACACATGTCTAATTTAATTTCTTTCTTTCTTTTTTTGAGAGAGAGAGAGAGAGAGAATCAATTTTATTTAGTTTTCCATGTGGCTTTCATTGCTCCAACACTTTGTGTTGTACGTGGTGCTGGGGTTCGAACTCACACCCTTGCGCATGCCAGGCAAGCGCCGTAACCACTGAGCCACTGCTCCAGCCCATAATTTAATCTCTTAAATCAATGGTTTAGCGTTTTGTGTGTACAGATCTTTCTCCTCCTTGGTTTAATTTACTCCTAATTATTGTTTTTATAGTTTTTGTAAGTAGAATTATTTTCTTGATTTCTTTTTCAGATAGTTGTTTGGGTCTGTTTTATGATTTCTGTATCTTTGTTGAAGTTCTCATTTTATTTGTGCCTTCTTGCAGCTCACTGAGCTTCTTTAAGATGACTACTTTGACTTCTTTGTCAGACGGTTCATAATTTTCCATTTCTTTAGGGTCCATTACAGACCTTTATTTTGTTCCTTTGGTGGTGTCATATATCCCTGATTATTGGTGATCTTTGTGGCCATGTATTCGTGTCTGTGCATTTGAAAAAGGCACCTCTTCCGATTTTTACAGACTGGCTTCAGCAGGGAAAGTGTTCACCAATCAGCCAGCTCAGAGATTCTGGGTAGGCTCTCTGGTAGAGTCCGCAGACCGGCTTGCTCCTGGGGTCCCCAAGCAGGCTGGCCTGGTACCTGGGTCAGCAGGTGAGGGTCCTGCAGCCTGCATCCACAGGGGCTGGCCTGGAAATGGTTTACAAGGGTGAACCTCAGGCTAGGGTCTGGAGGGGCAGACCTTGAACCTATGTCCGCAAGGCCAGCCTGGTACTGGGGCAGGCTGCACTAGCCTGGCACGGAGATAATCTGGGTTTCCAGGAATGAACCTGGAACCTGAATTCAAGGGTACTGGCCTGGAGGCTGATTCCATGGGTTCTGGCCTAGTTCCTGGAGCTGGCCTGGAGCTGGGGTCTGTTGAGGGCCCACCTGGGGTTGCATGAGCCTAGAGCCTGAACCCACAAGGATGGGACTAGGTCCTGAGTCTTCGGAATCTATAGGGACTGGTCCAGTGCCAGGATACTGGGACAGCCCCCATCCTGAATCCACCAAACCTATGGCCATGTGGACTGGCCTAGGGCTTGTGTCTAGCCTGCAACTGGACAGGTGTGCAGCCTGTTCTGGGGGTGCTGGCCTGGTGCTGGGTCTATGGGGTTTGCCCTGGAGCCTCGGGCCATGGTGGCAGCCTGACACTGAGGCAAACCTGAATGCTGGGTCCTTGGGGGCTGGCCCAGCACTGGGTCTGCTAGAGCCAGCCTAGAGGCTGGGGTAACTGGTATATGGGGCCACAGTGGATGGCCTGGTTTTGGGTGGGTCTGGAGCTTATATTCATGTGGCTGGCCTAGGGTCTGGTTATGTAAGTGCCAACCTAGCTCTGGGACAAGTCTGGAGGAAGAGTCCTTGAGTAAGAGCAGAATTTTTTAAATGAAATAAAACAGAACAGATAGATTAAAATAGCAGGGTATGGGGACTGGAACGGTGGCTCAAAGGTTGGAGCCTGGCATGTGAGAGGGTGTGGGTTTAAACTCTAGCCCCATGTACACAACTAAGTGTCCAAGAAACAAAGGGCAGATGAAAAAATAAATAAAATTGATTCTCCCTTTTTCTCTGTCTCACACTCTCTCCCCTTCTCTCCTTAAAAAAAACAAAAACAAAAACAAAAAACCAGGGTATGTTGTACCCAGTAAAGATTAATATATTGTTCCATGACACTTATGTTTCAGTTGTGTATAAGCCTAGTTAACAAGATAGAATATAAAATGAATTTTTTACCATGGTGTGGTTAAAAAAGAAAAGGAAATGAAACCTCCCGTGAGAGGAAAACCAGTCACTGGAACAGAGTGACCTAAACAGGGAAGGACTAAGCTGGGAGCCAGACCACAAGAAGGGGCAAAGCAGCTGCCAGAAAGGCAGGCGAGCCCTGGAGGCAGGTGAGCCCGAAGCCCAGGAAGCCCAGGGGAGAGTTTGCAGCCGCACAGGCTCCTGGGAAGAGCAACACAAGGGTGCCAGATAAGGACGGAGGTCACTAATGAAGTGGACAGAAGTGATTTTTATGGGGTCAGGGTTAGAAGGAGAGTGGAAGGTGAAGAGTTAGAGTCAGCAATAAGGGAAATTCTTTTAAAAAGTATTGCATGCGGGCTGGAGCAGTGGCTCAGGGGTTACCATGCTTGCCTGGCATGCATGAGGATGCGGGTTCAAACCCCAGCACCACATACACAACTAAGTGTCAGAGCAAT
>PVKS010040378.1:0-16662 GCA_004027875.1 Aplodontia rufa | reverse complement strand
TGTGTGGATTCTAGCAACCTAGTTACTGGAAAGCCGCCCTGTACCCACAGGCTTGCAGCCCACTTAGATAAGGAACCTGAAATCTTCACAGTAGGCTTGCTTTGGAAAATGATCTCACATCCTCTCCCAGGGAACACCCAGGGTGCTGTAGCCAGGAATCATCTTAAGAACTGAGCTACTGGGGCTGGAGCGATGGCTCAGCGGTTGGAGCGCTTGCCTGGCATGTGTGAGGATGTGGGTTTGAACCCCAGCACCACATACACAGATAAATGTCACAGAAACAAAGGCCAGATGAAAATATAAATAAAATTGATTCTTTCTCTCTCACTCTCTCCTTTTCTCTCTCTTTAAAAAAGAACCTAGCTGCTGCCTGGTAGTCTGCTCTAGGGGTGAGAAAGCCCTGCATGTGCCCATTTCTTGGATTTCACAGACATTGCACTGCCCTGGCTTGGGGGTATGATATAATTGAAGTCCTGACACAATGTAAGTGCATTCAAGAATACTATACTTAGCAAGGCTATCCATTGGAAATGGGGAAATAAAATTCTTCCAAGATAAACAAAAACTGAGGGAATTCACGACCATCAGAACTGCTGTATGAAAGATGCTAAGGGACTGCCAGAGAGGTGGATCAGCAGTAGAATGCTGGCCTTGCATGCACAAGGACCTGGGTTCGATCCCCAGCACCACATACACAACTAAGTGGAGGAAAAACAAAAACCAGATGAAAAAATAAAATTAATTCTCTCTTTTTCTTTCTCTTCTCTCTTAAAAAAAGATGCTAAGGGAGTCCCATATACAGAAGCGAAAGGAAAATAACTACTCTCATGCAAGCTTGTGAAATTTTAATCCAACTGGAATAATTGACACAGAAAAGAGAGAAAAATAATCAAATACTATCAATATGGTAACCATCAAACCAAAGTGATGACCGAAAAGGAAGAAAATAGCAAAGAATATTCCGAATAACTAGAAGAAAATGCTTAAAATGACAAGATGTGTCCTTAACCATCAATTGTAACTTTGAATGTATTAAATTGTGCAATTAAAAGAGAGACTAGTTGAAAGGATCACAAAAAATAAAACTCAACAATAAGAGACTCACCTTATCAGTAAACGTATACACAGGCTAAAAATGAAAGGATGGAAAAATGATATTTCTAAACAAAACCTAAAGCGAGCATCAGTAACCATACTTCTATCTGACAAAATACACTTTAAGACAAATCTGTACGAGGAGACAAGGATGGTTACTATACAATTACTAAAGAGTAATTCAAGACATAACGGTTATAAATCCGTATGCACTGAACATTGGAACACACAATTTTATCAGATTAACTCTATTAGACTTAAATAAGACTTAAGCTCCAAAACAGTAGTAGTGGGGGAATTCAACATCCTACTTTCATCAAAAGATACTCCATCCAAAAAAAAATAATAATCCACTAAGAAATATCAGAGTTAAGCTATTCAGTAGATCAAATGAGCTTAACAGACATTTATAGAACATTCCACTCAACAATTGCAGAATTTACATTCTTTTCATTGGGTACAAAAATTTCTTTAGAACTTTATAATGGAATATATTAAGCCACAGAGCAAGGGTTAACAAAATTTTAAAAAATGACATCATCATATGCTAAATCTTTTCTAGCCCAATGAAATGAAACTAGAAGTAAACAACAAAAGAAATTTTCGGAACTGTACAAATGTATGGAGACCTTTGAAACAACAATGGGTCATCAGAGAAAACAAAAGGGAAAGTTTTAAATTTTTTGAAGCAATGGAAAATGGAAATATGTCACACTAAAACCTATGGGATATAGCAAAAACAGTGCTAAGAGGAAAGTTGATAGCAGTAAGTGCCTACATAAAAAATAGAAAGATTTAAATAAATAATGTAACAATGCATTTCAAGGATTTAGAAAAACAAGAAGTCAAACCCCAAATCAGTAGGAGGAAGGAAAATGAAGATAAGAGCAGAAATAAACAAAATAGAGACTAAAAATACAAAGGATCAATGAACAAAAGTTTGTATTTATTTAAAGACAGAAATTGACAAACTTCCAACCAGACTAATCAAGGAAAAGTGAGAGAAGATCCACATAAAATCAGAGATGAGAAGATACTACCATTGATACTAGAGGAATATAGAGGGCCACTTAAAGATTATTTATGAAAAATTATATACTAAGAAATTGGAAAACCTAGAAGAAATAGAAAAATGTCTGAACATATGACCTGTGAATATTGTACCAGAAAAACATAATAAACCTGAATAGATTGATAGCAAGTAATAAGACTACATCAGTAATAAAGTCTTCCAACACAGAAAAACTGCACACCAGAAGGCTTCACTACTGAATTTAACCAAACGTTCAGAAAACTTATGCCAAGTCTTCTCAAACAATTCCATAGAATTAAAAGGGAGGGAACCCTTCCAAACTTGTTCTCTGAGGCCAACACAACCCTGTTACCAAAATCAGACTGGTACACAAGAAAAGAAAATTATAGACCAATAGTCCAGATGAAAAAAAAGATTTAAGAATTCTCAACATAACACTAGCAAACCACGTTTAACAGCTCATGAAAAATATTCGCCATAATGAACTTGATTTCACTCCAGGAATGCAGGGATGGTTCAAGAGATATAAATTAATAAAAATAATAAATCATGCTGAAAGAACGAAAGATAAAAATGCTATGATCATTTCAATAGATTCAGAAAATGCATTTGGTAAAATTCACCATCTCTTTAAGATGAAAAACCTCAATAAATTCGGCAGAGAAGTATTGTAACTCTACCTGAAAAATGGTATATATGACAAGTACACAGCCAGCACCCCTCTGGATGGGAAAAGCCAAAGCATTTCCTCTAAGATCAGGAACAAGTCAGGGGTGTCCAGTATTATTCAATCTAGTAAAATAAGTTTTTAGGCAGAGCAATTAAGGAATAAATTAGGCAGGAAATAAAGGACATATAAATAGGACAGGAGAAAATTCAACTACCCCTCTTTACGGATGATATGATTTGATATATAAAAAATATAAAGGTTCCACAAAGACTATTAGCATTGATAAACAAGGAAAAGTAGGATATGCCGAAGACTGAAACTGACCCCTCTTCCTCACCCTGTCCAAAAATACACTCAAGATGGCGGAGCAAATTTCTAAATGCAAGACCTGAAATTCTGAAACTACTAGAAGAAAACAGGGAAAATACTTCAAGACTGATATAGTTTGAATACTAAAAAATTAGTAGTTTTTAGTAATACTAATTTTTTAGTATTCAAGTCCTGCTTTTGCTTTTTTGGTAGCAAAATGATTTCAGAAGAAAAATGAGTTGTGGGAGAAGGGTATTGGCACTGAGTGAATGTCTAAGCTCATTTCCCCTTGATGACTATCCTATGAGACAGGGTTGCTTCCTTATCCAAAAGATGAGGCCACAGAGTCAAGGTAAAATTGAGTGACAAGTCCAAGGTCACCTAGGGACAGAGTTGGGGTTCACACCAGCTTTGTGTTACTCTAATGGCCTTGCTCTGGCACCACAAGCCCATCTCATTACTTGGATGTGACTGTGGGGCATTTTCCCATTCCCTGAACACCTTGGCACTTTCCTGGGTAGGAGCTTGCTTGTGCTCGTTCTATGTGGGCTCTCCTTTACCAACACATGTGCGCCCCGAAATCCTGATTACCCTGCTCAGATGCTGCTTCCTCCTTTTATCCCTTCTGATGCACTTCAGATGTGACCTCCTCCTTTCCTCTGCTTAAGACAGACACAACCTTCTCCCTTGCGTGTTAGTTATTCTCGGTCATCTCCCTTCAGCATAAGATCAGGATCTCCTTGGATGTGGAAACATCACAATTCTCATCTGTGTCTGCCCTTTGCGTGGCGCAGAACGGTGCGGTCGCAACATGCGTAAATCCCACCCATGCTAACTTGCAAAGTCTGCATTGCATTTCCTACCAGGATGCACACAGGCCTCCGAGAGTCAATGCATGCTGGCAAACCCTTTTCAAAAATGTGTGGGTGACTCCAAGGTATTCCAATCTGGGAGCAAGCGCTAAAACATGTTGGCCAAGTGGCCAGGTAGTAGTACTACATCAACATCCTCCAGGAAAGAAATTCAAGAACTCATTGTGAATCATAAGTAATGTTAATTAAGAAAGACAAACTGATATAACACTGTAAACCCAAAAATCTCACATACAGCTTGAAATGCATTGGGTAAGTTTGTAGTATCTCAAAGATAATTTAAGTCTATGCAGTTTGCATCTAAACCTGGCACAGAAGAGGCATTCGGTAAATGTTTGCTAAGTTGTGAAGCTGATTTGAATTGAAATAAACCATAAATGTATGTCTAGGAGATTGAGGAAGTGCAAAAAAAATCAGGAATAGAAAAATTCCTTTCTGGCCCTTAAATAGTATCCTATAATTTCGTGTATATATATATAGAAACATGTCTTGAATGCTAAAGATAGCACAGTAATTGAAGGTGGCCTGAAGGGTGACAAGTGACTTGATTGGAAAGGAAAATTCATCTTGTCACTTATTACCTGCGATCCAAATTTATGCAAGGCCAGCCAGAAGGCAATTTTTATTTTATCCTGGATAAACCACAGCTTAAGCTACCAAAGCCCGTCATCCTGAATGTCTCCAACAGTCACTCAAATTGCTGGTGCACTCTTGTTTGGAATGCTTCTTACTACAGTTGTCAGGCTCTCTTAATTTTTCTATAACATCCCACGGTGCGCTCTCATTATAACAGGATTTGCTGTAGAGTGACGTTAGTTACAAAGATGACTGTATTATCTTGTAAGCCCGGTAATCCTGGGTGGTCCCCCCGCAGGAGCTGCCTGCCTGCCTAGGACAGTTCTATGGTGACATGTTAGTTGGATATTGAGTTCCTTCATCCTTCAGTTGGTATTTGTCTTAATTGTTGGTTCAAGGGTGGAGCAGAGTTTAGCATAGTTAGAACCTGGCTCCTGCTATTTTATGATGCTTCTTCGCCATTGGCCCTGCTTGGGCCTCTCGATCCTTCTCTACTTCCCTCTCTCTCCTGGGAGGCTGATCTCTACAGGGCTGCAACAGCCAAGTTCCCTTACCCTTTGGCTTTGGGTTAGGATCCACTAATTGTGGGACCCTGAGAGAGAATAGTGAGTTTGGGGTCTTTATTTTTCTTGGTTCACACACTGCTAGCAGTTGTGGTTTCCCAAAGTTTTGCTTTTCTAGCTGGGCCCCGTAGCACGCACTTGTAATCCCAGTGGCTTGGGAGGCTGAGGCAGGAGGATCGCAGGTTCAAAGTCAGCCTCAGCAACTTAGCAAGGCCCTAAGCAACTAGGCCAGACCCTGTCTCAAAATAAAAAATAAAAAGGGCTGGGGATGTTGATCAGCGGTAAAATGCCCTGGGTTCAATCCCTGGTACAAAAAACAAAACAAAACAAAAGAAAACAAAATTAAAAAAAGTTCCTCCCTTCTTGTGCCTTTATGCCTAGAGGTGGTGGAGGGATCACCTCTACTCCTTTGTGATTTTCTTTAGTCCTGTCCCCATTAGGTTCTCCCCAACATCCCCCTCACCATATATGTGTTCTTTCTCTCTCCTAGGAATTCTATTTCATACAAGTTCCAAAGTTGAGACTAGAAAAATAAAAAATAACAACAAAACACATTGTGTTTCCACATCTCTTGCCCCAATTGTTGCTCCACAAAACATCCCAGATTGTCTCCACTTTATCTACAGCAAGGCCCCCACCATGATCTTTTCTTATACTATTCTGTTTCTATTCCTTGAAGCATTTATCATAATCCGGAAGTACATTGTTCATATATTAATTGTCTGCCTTATAGGATTTCTCTCCACCAGAATTTGAGCTCGATTTGGGCGGGTGTCTTGTTCATTCTGTGAGTTGTTCAATAGTAACTGATACATGGTAGAAGTGAAGTGAAAGAATGGTTTCTACATTTCCTTGTAGGGAAGTAGAGGGTGTAACAGAACTAGTCACCAAGTCAGGGCTGGTCAGAAACCCTTGGATGCAAGCTTAATTCATGAATTAAGCTTCAGAACCAGGCAGGCTCAGCTTAAATCATAATAAAAGCAATATTGTGGTGCTTTCTGCATTCTAGGTTCAGTTCCAAGTTTTATAGCAGCCCATACATTGATAGTGTATTCATTCGTTTTTGTTGCTATAACAAATTACCCAAGGCTGAGTACTTTATAAGAAAAATAGATTTATTTAGTGGATAGTTTGAGAGGCTGATAGTTGAAGATCAGGTGGCTCCATCTGGTTGAGCTCTAGTGAGGCCCCCTTAGCTTTATTTTACTGTGGTGGGTGGCATCATGGTTCTAGTGAAGGCCCACTTGGCTTTGTTTTACTGTGGTGGGTGGCATTATGCCGGGTCCATATGTAAGAGAGAGGGATAACATGGTGAGACAGGAAGTCAGAGACCAGAGGGACCAGTGTTGCCCTTTTAAAATAACCTACACTCTAATTCCTTCGGGGCAATGTTCCAATGACCTAATTATCTCCCATGGAATCCCACCTTTTAAAGATTCTACCACCTTTCAATACTGCCACATAGGAGACCAAGTTTCCAGCACTTGAACTTGGGGGACAAGCCACTCCCAAACCACAGCAGGTGGTATAGTTACATCTACCTAAGTGGAAGACTCCTGCAGGCTGGAACGGCTATGGTTGCTTTGGCATTTGGAGAGAGAGGTCAAGATAGTGACATTTAGACCCCAATGGGCTTAAAAAAGAGGTTTTAGTGTCTACCTTAAGTAAATGGCAGAATAGTAGGTACATGAAGTTCCAAAGACAGAATTGATTACAGCATTTATGACCCACATGGGAACCTGGGAACTCGCTACTGTGTGATTCCTCAATGGTTGGATTAAATAAGCTGAAAGAATTACTGTGATTCTAAGATGTTGTGACTTAGTGGTACTCAGTGGTTTTACACAGGAGGTAAATGGCAGCCACATTTCCTGCCTGACATAGGATAACTTTTCTACAGTGACAGTTGGAGAATTATTGTTTTTCCTACCAAATTAACAAAAACATTGTGGAGGTTTCAGATCAAAAGCAGAACACAGAGAGGGCAGAGAGAGAACTCTGAAAAATGCAAAGTCACATGAATTCAAAGGGAAACAATTAATAGCTAATGGGCCAAAGGCGATTTGTAGACTCAGTGAGAGGGAGGTAACCTCTATTTTTAATTCAGTTGATCAGGACACTATCTTGGTTCCAAGGAACGTACAACACAGAGATTCATAATATCAGTGGAAAAGTATATTGTGAAGGACAGAATAAAGCTATTGAGGACTCGAGGGCACGGAGCTTCTCAGAAACAAGATAATTTAAGTTTCTCCTTTGGTATTCCCTTGATGATCAGCCTGATCAGGCTAAAGGCTTTGGAAACGCAGCCATTGTGTTCAGGCTGCTTTGTAAGGACTCTTAGAGCTGAGCCATGTCCCTCTTAATGAAAATAATGAGAACTTAGTGGCGTCTAAGAGCTTAGTGGCGTCTAAGAGGTGGTCTTTCATTTCTTTGGCAGGACCTTCATCACCCCTGTAGGTGGAGATGCTTCATGAGCACTGTGGAGAAATGCCAGGTGAACTCTGAACCCACTAGTACATGAGCCAGTCTGGAAGATTAGTCAGTCCCTCGGGAAGATGCAGAGATGGGGTGGAGCGACTAATGGGATCAATTTCCTACTCTGCTTTTATGTGACTCATTTTTCTTTTCTTTGTGGATAACAGATCCATATGTTCATTCTGAAAGCAAAGTCCCGATAATTATCTCCCATGTGGCCCTGCCTCTGAGAGTAAAGGTTTGACTACCTCTTCATAATGCCACACTGAGTACCAAGTCTCCAACACCTGGAACTTTAGGGGACAAAGCACTTCCAAACCATAGCACGTGTCATAAGTTAAGTGGGAGATGGTTCAAGCCTGCGGTGATTCTCCTGCTTTGGCATTTAGAGAGAAATGTAACAGCAGCGGGTGGCACTGGTGAAATTATAGCAAAGTACAGTAGTTTTCTAAATTGTTAGGAAGGATGGACCACTGCGGACGGTCTACTTCAAAAGTGACTCACCTGCCACCCTCGTTCTCTTTCCCTTGGAAGAAAGTACAGAAAATTCTAGGAATCTAATTCATCATACACAATAATGAATTAGTGTTCTACCCATCGTACAACATGGCACCGTGCTTTCTGCGGGGGAGGCCACTGTGTTCTTACACTTCCTTTAGTTTGCATATTCGATGTTCCCCAGACACTCATGTGTGAGACAATGCAAGAAGGTTGGGACAATGCAAAAATGATTGAGTTATGAACGCCTTAGCCCAATCAGTGAATTCAAACCCTGCCAGGGATGAACTGGGTGGTAGCTGAAGGCAGGTAGGTTGTGGCTGGAGGAGGTGGGTCCCTGGCGGTGTGCCTTTAGGAGATATATTTTGTTTTAGTTGAGCAGAGAGCTATCTCTGCTTCTGTGTGGCCATGTCTTGATCTGTTTCCCTCCTCCACACCCTTCCGCCATGATGTTCTATCTCACGTGAGCCCTGCCCAGTGGAGAAGGCTGTCTAAATGTGGACACCTCCCAAACTGTGAGCCCCAAAATCAACTTTCCCTCTTCTAAAATTGTTCTCCTCAGGTCTTTGATCACAGCAGTAAAAATGCTGACTTAAACCTTTGCTTATCTTAAAGTTTATCCATGGTCTTGCTCAGCACGAAATTACATTGTGTCAGGAATGCACCCTATTAAAATAGTGTTCAAACACTGAAAATTCAACATGATGCCCCTCTATTCCAAAACTCCCTCAAATTAAGTGGTTCAACTTGGCGGTGAGCTCATGAGCTGAAGGATGACACTCCATTCATCTTAAGTGTTGCCACTTAGTTAGATTCAGTAAGTGGGCTGAGTACCTGAAATATAAATCTCTATTTTACACAATTAGTTTGAACTGAAATATCATCTTTTAATCACATTGGGTTTATACCACCCAATTCTCCCATTCTTGTTATTGAGACTCATTTTCATCAACATGAAGTAAGATAAACTATAACAAGTATCTAGTTAATTTAGTTAGAGGAGGTGGCTAAAATAGGTGACTACAGCCAGGAGATTGCTATTGGAATTTTGTCTGTATGGATCAAATTAAAATCAATTGTGTCTCTATAAAGAGTGTACAAGAATGTATATTATCGATGACTCCAAACTGGGAATGCCTCAATTATCCATCAACAGGCGAATAAGCAAATTGTGTATGTACACAAAATAGAATACTACACATTAATGAAGAAGAGTTGTATATTGACACACTCTTCAGCAAATCTCAAGAATGATTTGTTACACAAAAGAAGCCAGTTATTACAGAAAGAACATGTGTTTTCATGTGTATGAAGTGTAAGCGCGGGTGGAACCGGGCCATGTGACAGTAGTCAGAAGCAGCTTGGGCTCAATGTGTCACCTGCTAGGGAAATTTGAGTGCTGCCTGTTTGCATAATGCCGCTGGGGGATGGGAGATGTGCTTCCCACATGGTCCCACTGACACCTTTAGGTGGGAGAGACAGAGTGTGGTTTGTACATTTAGAGTGGAAGATGGGTTCCTTTGACCCAGCTAAGCCCTAGGGCACGTATGGGGAGCAGACTGTCCTGCTCTGAGTTACTCCATGAAGAATGGAGCAGTTTTCAGGCTGTGCCTTGTCTTGAATTTCTCCATTTTAATTAATTAAGTTTTGTATCTGGTTTTTGTTTTCTCCACTTGGTTGTACATGCGGTGCTTGGGATTGAACCCAGGTCCTCACACATGCTAGGCAAGAGCTCTACCACTGGGTCACCACTCCAGACCCTGCTTTCTGAATTCTCATTAATTCCTATTGTAGTCCTACTATGTGACAATTCTTCTCTTGGCCCTGAACAGACGTCTCCAGGCCCTATATTGAAGTTTAGGACCAAATAGTAATGGCACCTCCGTTAGGTCTAGGCTGGCCAGGTTTCTGCAATTCTGCTGCTAGGATTTCCTTCTTTTTACCTTTCCTTCTCTCTGTCTTCGTAGGACAATTGTGTACTTTAACCTTGCTGCTATGTCCTCCTTGCCTGTAAATTGCATGCTTCATAGCCACCAAAGAAGAATGAGGTTTGTCTGTCTGAGTTTCCAAAACCCTTTGAAGTATTTGAGCTCATGGTTCTATGAAACTGTAAATTACCACAATAATCATCTTGATTTACCTGCTAACCAACTGAAAGCAACAGTCTGGGTCCCCGAAGAATTGATTCCTCTGTGATTTTTTTATCTTCCTTGTGTGGAAAGTTGCATTTTCAATACATGCCCTTCCATTTTTCCAGGTGCTTCTGATTTCACCATTAGTAAATCCTTTTACCCCTGTGTGACTGGGATAGCTCCTGAGATTAAATAAGGTATGCCTTATTTTTACAAGTGTAGTGAGAAGAATAATTGCATTCTAAGGACAAGGCCAAGCAGTAGACAGAGAGACTAAGGTGCCTCCTGACCAACCCACCTTGAAAGACAGCAGCAGTATATTCAACATGATGGGGAAAATGCTAACTGATTTGATCAGGGATTCATTTTAAGTTGTATTTTGTTATGTTTTATTGGAAACAGGCTTTTGTGACATATAAAAACCAGTGCTTGGGCTGGAGCAGTGGCCCAGCTGTTATGGCGCTTGCCTGGCATGTGCAAGTACACAGGTTCAAATCCCAGCACCACGTACACAACTAAGTGTCAGAGCAACAAAAGCCATGTGAGAAACGCAATATAAATTGATTCTCTCTCTCTCTCTCTCTCTCTTTCTGCTGTCATTCTCTCTTTAAAAAGAAACAGTGCTTATTACTGAATCCAGCATTGTATTAGGCACAACTTATTCAATTATAAAATTGGGGTCTTGTTTGTACCATGGATGATTGAACCCAGAGATGCTTAACCACTGAGCCACATCCCCAACCCTTTTGAAAATATATCTATATTTTGAGACAGGGTCTCACTAAGTTGCTTAAAGCCTTGCTAAGTTACTGAAGCTGGCTTTGAATATGCCATCCTCCTGTCTCAGCCTTCTGAGTTGCTGGGATTACGGGCATGCACCACTGCTCCTGGCTTCAAATAGAAAGTTTTGAAATGCTTGGGTGAATAAAGGGTACCCTTTATTCATGCTCTAGTTACCCCTGCTCCCTTGTGGCTCCGATGGCTTCGTGGCTGTCACTGAAGAGGGAACTCACTCTGCTCCTTGGGTTCCTTGTTTATTCCTACCTCACACGTGATCCACCCTGATCTGACCAGGAGGCTTCCAGGATCTCTCTCCGGGATACTGCACAACAGTCCATATGCCAAATATGACCTGTTTGTGCAAATAAAGTTGTATTGGAACACAGCCACATTCATTTTATCCCACACTGTCAAAAGCTGCTTTCATGCAGAATTCAGGAGAGACAACAGAGTCTGTATGGCTTGAGAAGCCAATGTCTTCCCTGTCCTCCCCATTGTAAGTAGCACCACACCCTATTTCCCTCAGCCACTGTCTCCTTAGCTGGTTTTGGTTTATGAATTCTACAGTTTTCCAAGGCTTAGTTCTTAGACATCCCTTCATCTCCCTCCCCTCCCCTTTTTCTCTTTCTCTCTCTCTCTTCTGACTTCTTGGGTGGATGGTTTTCAGTCCTAGCTGCTCTGAAGAATCAGTTGGGAAGTTTTGAAATAGTACAGGTGCCTTGGAGCCAGCCCCAGAGCTTTAGAATTAAGTCATCTGGCTTAGCACTCAATCCTTGGTGCTTTCTGAAAGCGATCCAGGGGGTGACCATTTATACCTGGAGATGGGAATCCTCTGCCAGGGAATTTTTGTCAACAACTAGTATATTATATCTACAACCCCAAACTGACCTGCATTTCGTATTTGCATCTCAACCCGCTGCTCACTGGACATTTCCACTTTAATTTCTTAACCAGTCTCTCAGACATCCGATGTGTCAGTCAAAACTGGTACCCCCACACTCAGGTAATTCCTGTCTCAGTAATCAGCATCTCATTTCATCAGTTGCTCAGCACAAAAACCCTACACTCAGCCCTGACTCTCGCCTCTCTCTCTCGTTCCTTCCAATCCATTAGCAAATCCAACTGTACCTTCAAAATTCACTCCTATCTCCTGTATCACCCAGCCCAAGCCAGGTCACCCTTTACTGAAATTATTGCAGGGGTCTCCCTGTTTCTGACCTTGCCTGCACAGTTTATTGTTAAAACAGTAGGCAGAATGATTTGTACAGAACATGAATCAGATCAAATCACACAATATTACCCTATCGGGGAAACTTGCTCTAACTACAAAACCTGAAATAGTTTTCCTAACTTCTCTTATCTTCTTTTACTTTTTCCCCAAAGTACTTCTGTGTGCTGTTCTGATTTGTTTATGATCTTTCGTCACCTTTCTGGAACATATGCTGTAATAGAGAGGAGCGGCTACAGTGTCCAGTCCCAGGGCACACGCATGCTGTCTCTGTAAAAGGCTTCAGCCTGAGCAGCTGCTTCTGGTGAGATTGTTGCTGTCAGGCAAAGCTGTAGTTTCATTCACTGCACTATTTCCTTGAACTATGTCTGACATGACGTAGGTGCTCCATAATGACTGCTGGAAGAATTGTTGAGTATTTAACCACAATTTTGCCTAGATCTAGAATCATGAAACACATGATTTAAAATGTTTTTATAAATAGCACTTATACTGCAATATTCTCATTCACTTTGACCTTTCCATATAGTTGAGAAATTGTTTTTTCTCATACTTCTGAATTTTCTGATATCAATCCCTATTTTTCTTTTTTTTTAATGGACACCATGATGTCTTCCACAATTTTTTTTTTTAGTATTCCTTCTCATTTATCACCAAATTCTGCTTTTTAAAAAAATATTCACAATTCCTACATTGCATGGCGTAAGCACGTATTCATTTTCTGTATCTACACTGGACTATAAACTGCATAGATGCAAGGGTTTTGTTTATATCTTGGCCCTAGATGGTGTTCAATAAATGCCACTTAAAAGGAAGGAAGGAAAGTGCAGATAGCAGAGCTCAGAGACCAGAGAATCAGGAGAGCGGGAGCTAAGTGAGCCTCGCTTGTCATTCAGTGTACCTGAGCTTGTCCTCAGCTGTGCGGATTGACGGTCATTCTCCATCAAATCCCAAATGTTCATTGCTGGACAATGAAAATCTAAATCAAACATATTTAAACCACAAACATTTGATAGCTTTGGGAATACAAACAATAGGGATAGTAGAATTTAACAAAAATATAATTTTAATAAATGTTCATATATATGTATTCTAACTTATTGAATAATATATGAAAAACTTAACAGCATTAAGAGATTAGAAACAAAACCATATAGAAATAATTTCTGACATTAGTTTGAGAAGGGACTGAGCAAAGTTCCTTTATAGCAAATAAAATTGTAGAGTCCAGTATTCTGGAACTCACATGGGTATTGCTTATGTATTGATTCTTGTTCATCAACTTTTATTATTTTTTAGTAATATAATTCTCTTTTTTTTTTAAGAGAGAGGGACACAGAGAGAGAGAGTGAGGGAGAGAAAGAGAAAATCATTTTCTTTATTTAGTTTTTCATGTGGTTTTCGGTGCTCCTACACTTCATTGTGTATGTGGTGCTGGGGTTCAAACCCGCATCCTTGAGCATGCCAGGCAAGTGCTGTAACTGCTGAGCCACTGCTCCAGGCCCAATTCTCTTTCTTTATGCATCTACAAATATCCCTTGAATTAAAATCCCAGAATGGACAGAAATGGATACTGCTTAAAACACCTGAGAACATACTTTTTTTATTATTCCATTACCAGATCTCAATCCACTTCAGATTCACTTCTTCATGATGGTCAAGAAAAGAATAAATAAACCTATAATATATAGGCACCAAAAGATTGTTTGAATAAAGTTGAATAGAAATAGTCGTACTTTCTAAAATCCTTTCAAACAATGCTTCAAGTCCTACATTAGAAACCAAAAATGAAAATTCAAGAATGTACTAAGCACTTGAGAAGAGTACAGACATGAAAGAGAAAGAGAATCAAAACTTAGAACGACAGAAAACTCTACCAGCACAAAAACAAATGATGAGAAAGATGGAAGGTAAGAAGAAACATTCAAAATAGGAAAAATAAACAATAAAATTGCAGTAGATTCCTACCTATTGATAGTAACCTTGAATGGAAATTGATTGAATTAACCAATCAAAAGATACATACTGGATGACCCAACTATATGCTGCTTACAGGAAACTCACTGCTCTGTTCAAGTTGCAAATAGACTGAAAGAAAAGGGTTGAAAAACGATATTGTATGCAAGTGGAAACCAAAACGAATAGGAGTAGTTATATCAGATAAAGCAGACTTTAAATAAGAAACTGTAAAGAGACAAAGGGGGTTATTATAAAGGGATCACTTCAACAAGAAAATGTAACATGGGACCACCCAAATATATAAAGCAAATATTATTAGATCTAAGAGAGAGAGAGAGACTCCAACACAATAATAGTTGGGAACTTTGACATTCCACCGTCATCAATTAACAGATCATCCAGGCAGAAAATCAACAAAGAAATATCTGAGTTGAACCATACTATAGAGAAAATGGACCGAACAGACATTTATAGAACATTTCATCCAAACCAACAGAACACACATTCTTCTCATTAGAACATGGACCATTCTCCAGGGTAGATCATATGTTAGGCCACAAATCAAGTCTCAGTAAATTTAAAAAGTTTAAATCATACCATATATCCTCTCAGACCACAAAATAAAGCTATAGGGCTGGAGCAGTGGCTCAGTGGTTATGGTGCTTGCCTGGCATGCACCATAACGGGTTTGAACCCCAGCACCATGTACACAACAAAGTGTTGGAGCAACGAGAGCCACATGAAAAACTAAATATAACTGATTCTCCCTTTCTCCCTCTGTCACTGTCCCTCTCTTAAAAAAAAAAAAGGTAAAACTACAGATAACAGCCACAAGAATAATAGAAAGTATATAACTATGTGGTGATGATAAGACAATATATCAAGTTCTGTGGAATACAGCAAAATCGTGCTGAGAGGTGAGTTTATGTCAGTAAACACACACATTAAAAAATAGGAAGATCTCATATAAACAACATAACCATGCACGTCAAGACTTACTAAGGCAAGAATGAATCAAACCCAAAATGTGTAGAAGGAAAGAAATAATAAAGGTAAGAGTATAACTAATAAAGAAGATCAATGAAATATTTTTTAAAAGAATTAACCAAATTGTCAAATTTTTATCTAGACTAGCAAAGGAAAAAAGTGGAACCAAATAAACAAAATCCAAGGTGAAAAAGGAGATATTACAACTGATAGCACAGAAATGAAAGGATCGTGAGAAACTACTATAAATGATTATAAAAAACTAGAAGACCTATAAGAAATGGATAAATTCCTGAACACCTACAACATAAGAAGATGAAATCAAGGAGGAATAGAAAAATCTGAACAAACCAATAATGAGTAACGGGATTGAAGCAGTAATTAAGACTCCTATCTAAATCTGGGTGTAGTGGTGGACACCTGTAATCTCATCTACTCAGGATGGTGGGGTGGGAGGAGGATGAGTTTGAGGCCAGACTGGGCAACCTATCAAGACTCCTTCTCAAAAAAAAAAAAAAAAAGGAAAAATTTCTCTTCCATCTAAGAGAAGTTGAGGAACTGATGACTTTACCATTGAATTCCACAAAACATTTAAAGAAATAATTTCAATTCATCTTTTCTTATTTGAAAAAGAATTGATTTTGTATAGTTTTTCATCTTATTTTTCTTTTTCCAACACTTAGCTGTGTATGTGGTGCTGGGGTTTAAACCTAGGTCCTTGTGCACGCCTGGCAAGAGCTCTGTGGCTGAGCCACTGCTCCAGACCAGTGGCAAGCTTTCTGATGACCTTACTAGCTCATAAAAAGCTGAAAGACAGAAAAAAAGAAGGAATTAAAACATGACAAATTATGGGGGAAATTAGATGAGTTAAAGCTAAAGAAAGCTCTTGAAAAACAGAGCAGTACTTATAAGATGCACAGTATTCACAGCAATTCAGGTGCTGAATAAAAAAAATAACCTATCACCTCTGGTGGATAGGCACAGTTTTATATGCTTTTCTTTCCCAATTCATATTAAACTGTTCCAAAAGATTGAAATGGATGGAGCATGTCCAAATTCTTTATCAGCCAGGTTTACCTTAAGACCCAAAGAACCAAGAACAAAAAAGAACACTGGAAACCCATGTCCTAATGAACATATATTCAAAATTCTCAATAAAGTACAAGCAAGCTGAATTCAACAGCACTTCAAAATGATCATACACTATGATCAAGTGGGATTCATCCCAAGGATGCAAGGATGATTCACCATATGCCAATCAATAAATGTGATTTAACACATCAACAAAATGAAGACAAATTCATATGATCATCTCTTTAGATGCAGAAAAAAATATCTAATAAAAATTGAATATCCTTTCCTGATAGAAACTCAACAAATTGGGTATAGAGATAACAAACTTCAAAATACTTAAGGTTATAAATGAAAAACCCACAGCCAATATCATAATGGATGGGAAAAGCTTAAAATGTGTGTCCTCTA
>PVKS010040377.1:0-16666 GCA_004027875.1 Aplodontia rufa | reverse complement strand
TTTGTGGGGGGGAGGTACTAGGGGTTGAACCCAGGGGCTCTTTGCCACTAAGCTACATCCCCATAACTTTTTTGAGATAGGTTGCTGAGAATCTAAAGTTGCTAAGGGTCTCCCTAAGTTCCTGAGGTCAGACTACAACTTGTGATCCTCCTCCCTCAGCCTCCCAAATCACTAGGATTACAGGCATGCACCACCACACCCAGCAATAGTTCATTTTCAAAACTACAGAACCAGAAGAAATAATCTAGGGAGGGCCTGACATAGATAAGCAAAGGCAAAACAGGAGAGCATCCAGTGGTGATTTTCACAATGGCTGATGCAGGGGCAGGGTGAGGATGATAAAATGGTCACTGAGAACATGAAAAGATGCTCTAGGTCATTTAATCCTCAAAAATGCAAACCAAAGCCACAGTCGGATACTACTTCCCTTCTATCGGGATGGATGTACTAAAAAGACAGATAATAACAAGTGTTAGTGAGGATGTGGAGAAATCATAGCCCTCTGATGTTACTGGTAGGAATGTTAAACAGTGCAGTTGCTTTGGAAAACAGTCTGGCAATTCCTCAAAAGGTTAAATGCAGAGTTACCATATGACTCAGTAATTCTACTTTGAGATACACACCCACATGAAATGAAAGCATATGTCTACGTAAAAACCTGTATACAAGTGATTTAGAGCAGCTTTATCCAGAATAGCTCCAGAGCAGGAACAACTCAAAGATCTATCAACAGATGAAACAAAATGTGGTTATCCAAACAAGGAACAAAGTTCTGACACCTTCCGCACCATGGATGAACCTTGAACACACTGTGTTGAGTAAAGAAGCAGTCAGAAAAAGCCCTACATTGAAAGATTTCTCTCAAGTGTCCAGAATAGACTATCCATAGAGACAGAAAGCAGATGACTGGCTGCTGAGGTCTGGGATAGGGGGCAGGAGGAGTATAGGAATTGACTGCTAGTGAGTTAGTTCACTTTTGGGGTGATAAAATATCTAAATGTGTTTATGGTGATAGTTATACAGTCAGGTGAATAGATTAAAAGCCACTGACTTGGACTGGAGAGGTGGTTCAACGGTAGAGCGCTTGCTTGGCAAGCACGAGGACCCAGATTCGATCCTCAGAGCCACACACGTAACTAAGTGGAGGAAAAGAAAAAACAGATGAAAAAACAAAAATTAGCTCTTTTTCTCTCCCTCTCTTAAAAAAAAAAAAGCCACTGACTTGTACACTTCGTGTGTGTGTGTGTGTGTGTGTGTGTGTGCACGTGGTACTGGGGATTGAACTCAGGGCCTCACACATTCTAGGCAAGTGTTCTACGACTGAGCCATATCCTCAGCTCTGACTTGTACACTTGAAATAGGTGAACCGTATGGGATGTAAATTATATACGAATAAAGCTGTCATAAAAATTTTTTTAAAAAGGAGGGACTGGAGCGGTGGCTCATTGGTACAGCACTTGCCCGGAATGTGTGAGGGCTCAGGTTGAAATCCCAGTACCACATATACAACTAAGTGTTGGAGAAACAAAAACCAGGTGAAAAATAAATAAATAAAAATCAATTCTCTCTCTCTAAAAAGAAAAGAAAGAAGATATAAGGAAGTGGATTAAGGTGAGAGATAGTATAGAAAGTATAGGAATGAATTAGCAATGAAGTTTATGATGAAGGAAGGCTAATTAAGGAATAAAGTCCTTGGATAGCAAGAGGGGACTGGACACAGACCCTATCTGTGGTGGGTCTACCCAAGGAACTAGAGACAAAGCAGAGATGAGGGGCTTGGACAATGAGATGTTTCTTTTTATTGTTGGGGTTGAAGATTTACAGAGATCAGAGGTGAAACAGTCTCCTAAGAAGAAAGGGAGACGCCAGGGAAATTCAGCAGGTGGCAAAGCCCAGCTATGTTTTGTTTTGTTTTTTAGAGAGAGGAACAGTGAGAGAGAAAGAGAAAGAGAGAATCAATTTTATTTTAGTTTTTCATGTGGCTTTCGTTGCTCTGAGACATCTTGTGTACATGGGTGCTGGGGTTTGAACCCTTGTACACGCGCATGCCAGGCAAGCACATATAAGCGCCGTAATTGCTTAGCCACTGCTCCAACCCCTGCTATGGTCTTTTTAAAAGCATATATGTATCCATTCCACACACACCTGCAGTCCCAGCTACTGGGGAGGCTGAGGCAGGAGAATCACTTGAGACCAGGGATTCAAGGCCAGTTTGGGCCGAACATTGTGAGCTCCTACTCCCCCAGACTTCCACCAATCAGGAGATGCACATCTGGTCGGCTCCCGCTGTTCGAGGAAGCAATGGAAGCTTAAAGGAGACCTCCACAAGCTTGCAGGTGATGGGAAGGAAAGGCTGATTGTGGAACAAAGGGTGTTGCAAAAGGAGAACAGCAGGGGCTGTTTTGGAGGCCACCGTGCTCCCAGGAGACCAGCCATCGAATTAACCTAATGAAGCACAGGATAGCACAGTCTCAGATCAGCACAGCTGAACACAACCTTCTTGGCAGGCAGAGAAAAGAAACATCAAAATAAGGCGCTGAGGATGGGGGATGGGGCTGCTTGCCTCTTGGAAGATGGGGAGAAGGAAAAAGGCTGAGCCCAGGGCCAATGAAACACCTCTTACTCCACTTACAGCCTGAAGGTAAGTTCCAAAGCCTCATTCTAAAGGCAGCAAACCACAGACTATTACTCAAATGGCACGATATTTTATGAGTCTCCAGGCATTTTCGGGGATAGCCTCTCATTTAGTATTCTCAGGAGTCCCCGGACTAGCTGAACAAGGTGAGCCAGGCTGGCTTCTGAACAGGATTTTCCCAACTAGATTACAGCCACCAAAAGGTTCCCTGTTTCCTAAATCCCTGACCACCCAGCACTCCAGCAAACTCCCTGCCTTCTTGATGAGGCGATCCCTAACCCTAGCAGAAGGTAACCTGGAGATTAGTCATTATGTTGACGAAGACACTGAAATCCTGTCCGTTACACAACTCAAACCAACAAGCCATGTCCTTGACCTGTCTGAGAATTGGTTGCTTCACATCTGCATGCTTGGTTAACTGAAGTCACCATCTTGCAACATCCTGGCACCAGCCTCTGGCACACAGCCCTCCCTACTAGCTAGCCTAGTGACTCAGACCCTCTCTAGTCCCTTGTTACAATTCCTTGGACCACCTGTGCCTCCCCAGTTCTGCCTTCCTTCAGGAACCCTAACCTTGATATCCAGTCTGAACTCTCAGCTCTTGTACCTCAGATGGTGCCAAATTAGCAGACAGAAAATCAGAAGGCAAGAGCTAACACATTTCTTCAAATGGAAAACTGGAGGCTGTCTAACCCTAAGTTAAGTCCTGGAGAAATAAACCGCTAGTCTTAACTGCAAGAGGACCAATGTTGCCCCCTAAAGAAACAACTCCAGGGCTGGAGTGGTAGCTCAGCAGTTAGAGCACTTACCTAGCATAAGCAAGGACCCTGTTCAAACCCCAGCACCATGTACACAACTAAGTGTCGGAGAAACAAAAAACCAGATGAAAAATAATAAATAAAATTAATTTGCTCTTACTTTCTTCCTCTCTCTTAAAAAAACAAAAAAATGAAACAAAAGAAAAAAGAATGAACCTCCAAAGGGAGAAGCACCAGGCACTGAGGCAAAGCCAGGGGGAGTTGGGATGCAGGGTCCTTTAGATCAGCTGCCTCTGTGTCCCAGGCCTGCTCCCTCAGGAGGGAGCCCCAGTGTGGTTTGTGAGGAGGTGGGAGGGCCCAGTAATTTGCTGTACATATCTATATTAAGGCAGGGAGTAAAATCTAAAACAAAAGTTATCTCAAGAGGGCTGGAGCGATGGCTCAGCGGTTTCAGCACTTGCCTGGCAAGCACGAGGACCCGGGTTCAAACCCCAGCACCACGTACACAACTAAGTGTTGGAGCAACTAAGGCCATGTGAAAAACTAAATAAAGTTTCTCTCTTTCTCTGTCTCTCTCACTGTCCCTCTCTCTTAAAAAAAAAAAAAAAAGTATCTGAATAGGTGGGGCAGATTGGCCAGCTAGCAAGAGTTTCGGACAGCTGGGCATGGCAGTACACACCTGTAATCCCAACTACTGGGAGGCTGAGGCAGGAAGATAATAAATTCAGGGCCAGTCTAAGCAACTTAGCAAGACCCTATCTCAAAATAAAAATAAAAAATAAAAAAAGCAAAAAGGGCTGGAGATGTAGCATGTAGCTCAGCGACAGACTGCTCCTGGTTCTCACCCCTAGGACTCACCCCAGTTTCCTGCTGACTAGGTCTCTTCTCATCTCATGTTAGATCACTTGCTATTTGCTTGCGTGTGTGTGTCCCTGTAGGTGAAATCTATGGCCTTGTGCAGGTTAGGTAAGGACTCTATCATGAGTTACATCCCCAGCCGTTTTTAAGATAGGGTCTTATTACGTTGGTGAGGCTGGTCTCAGACTTGCAATTCTCTTGTCTCGGGTTCCCGAACAGTTGGGTTTAGAGGTGTACACTAAAACAGCTGGCTTTTTTAAATACATGAGTTTAATCCATTACATTTCTGGATTTGCACTTATGTTACTATCTTACTTTGTGTTTTCACTACTATTTTTTCTTTAGCTTTTTTCTTTTCCTGACTTTCTGTGGATTGATACATAACTCCACACCCACTTTTCTTCCTTGTTGGTTTACAATGATATTCCTCTTCTTTTAGTGATTATCTTAAATTGTTAGCATGCATACATTTCCCCAATGAAGTCTGGTTTTCCAATAGTGTCATTTCCTTGAACAAGGCAGAAATCTGATATGATTCAACAATGGAATTCCCTACTTTATTCTAAACTTATTCTTCCTTGATAAGGTAGTTAACAATTCCAGTTTTCCTTTTTTAAAATTAAAAACCCAATTAGATGCAGCCTCTTTTGCGTTTTGCCATCTGTGGTAGACATTGTTGGTTGCCCATCAGCAATTACTCTCTTTTTGTGCCAGCAAAATCCTGACTTGTTCAAGCAGCTAAAGACCCAGTCCCAGGAGATGAGGCAAGCCGGGTCAAAGCCAACCAAAGCCACAGCCAGCCTGTTTGTGTTTTAAATAGGAATTAGTTTGAAGATGGACTAGCTTAGGCCAAGCAGACCGAAGAAGATATCTACTAGTACTGTCTTGGAAAAACTCTCCTTCCTGAAAAAGAGGCACATAAAAGCAAGTTTCCTTTCTCTTAATATCTCCTTGACATACTGCTCGAGATGTTAAAGGGTGATATCCAGAGTCATCTCACAGCCACAAGGAGAGACATCTTACAAATGGAGGATGGAGGAGAAGCTCCAGGGTCCTTCATGTGGATCCTGAACTACTGCCCCAACCCCTGAACCCTGCCACTTCCACACTTGACAATTAACTTTCTTTTGGGGGGTGGGGCTTCAAGCATGTTAAACAGGTTATCACATTCTCAACATTTTTTTAAGAGAGAATCAACTTTAGTTTTTCATGTGACTCTTGCTGCTGCAACACTGTTGTGTATGTGTGTTGGAGTTTGAACTTGGGTCCTCTCGCATGCCAGGCAAGCGCCATAAACCGCTGAGCCAGCGCTCCAGCCCCTCAACATTTTTTTTTTTTTTTGAGAGGGACAGTGAGAAAGAAAGAGAATCAATTTATTGAGTTTTTCAAGTGGCTTTTGCTCAGACACTTCGTTGTATACATGGTGCTGGGATTCAAACCCACATCCTCTTGCAGGCCAGGCAAGTGCTACAACCACTGAGCCACTGCTCCAGCCACCCTTCAACACTTTTTATAGTTTAAGTCATTGTGGATTACTCTGTCCTTGTAGTGGAAAGTATACTGCTGTACCTCAAAAGGTAAAGGTACCAACACACTGTATCAATTTCTTTTTCTTTCTTGTTCTTTCCTCCCTTCTTTTCTTGACAGTCTTTCACATTCCTGGGCTCTGGTGATCCTCTTGCCTCAGCGTCCCAAGTAGCTGAGAATACAGTTGTGTACCACTGCACTTGGCCCAATGTGTCAATTTCTGTGCTCACTGATGGCCCGAGCAACCTGCTCTTTCCCCCATGGATTTTTCTTTTAGCAAAGGTTAGTTGATGATAACAGTCATAGGACAGCCAGAAGTACCTTCTTTAAAAAAAAAAAAAAAAAAGAGAGAGAGAGAGAGAGGGAGGGACTGGAGCGGTGGCTCAGTGGTTATAGCACTTGCCTGGCCTTCTTCAGTGCTAGCGATGGAACCCAGACTTGCATGTTAGGCAAGTGCTCTACAACTGAGCTATACTTGGAACCTGTGCTTGGGAAGTTTTAAACATTTTCTCTTTACTCTCAAGTTTCATTATGTGGGGCTGGAGTGGTGGCTCAGCGGTTTCGGCGCTTGCCTGGCAAGCACGAGGACCCGGGTTCAAACCCCAGCACCACGAACACAACCAAGTATTGGAGCAACTAAGGCCATGTGAAGAACTAAATAAAGTTGTTTCTCTCTTTCTCTGTCTCTCTCACTGTCCCTCTCTCTTAAAAGAAAAAAAAAAGTTTCATTGTGTGTAGTGACATATGACTTTTTGTTTAATTTTCATACAGTTTCTTCAAATCTGGAATTCTTAGTCATATTCCTTCAAATATTATTATTTCTTTGTTATTTCCTTTATTCGTATCTAGGATTCCCATTAGATATATGCTAAAGGCTCTCCATCTGTCTCCCATGTGTGTGTTCCATTCTAGATAAATTTCTCAGTATTATCTCCCCATTCCATGAATTCTTTGTATCCAGGCTTCAGTAATCTACTGTTTCAAATTCCTTTTTTTTTTTTTTTTTATTGGTACCGGGGATTGAACCCAGGGGCGCTTAATTACTGAGTCACATTCCCAGCCCATTTTTTAATATTTTATTTTGAAATAGGGTCTCACTAAATTGCTTAGGGCCTCATTAAATTGCTGCGGGTGGCCTTGAACTTGCGATTCTCCGGCCTCAGCCTCCAGAGCCACTGGGATTACAGGTGTGCACCACCACACCTGGCTCCCTTTCTTTCTTTATTAGAGTTAGTGTTTCATCATCTCTTTGAGGGTCCTAAACCCATTTATGCTAGACACTTCCCAATTACTCTGCCATTTTTGTTTCTTCTGGAGCAAATTCCTCTTTGACTTTACTGGCTCCCTTGTCACATTAGTTTTCCCTGTTTCCAAACTTATACATAACAAGCTCATCTGAATTAGTCTCTTATATTTGACTTTTCCCTCTCAGTCTAGGGGTTTCCACATTTGCGTCCCCAGGTCCCTGGGTTCCCCAGTCTGGAGTCAAATCTTGCAGCAGTCGCTCAGTTTAGGTCCAGGCTATAAGGCTGTTGTATCCCTAGGTAAGCACTGTTACTTAAAATAACTCACAGCCCAAGAGAAGGGTCAGAAGCAGCTTTTTTCAACTTATTGTCCCAGCCCTTGGATTCTAGCAGTGTGCTAGCTCTAATTCAGTGCTCCACATGAAATCACTTTGTCCCTGTTACCCAAATTTCTGCTTCCAGATTCAGAGACCAGCAGGCATGTGGTTCAGGCCTGCTTTCTTCTGTGCATTCCCATTCCTGTTCTCATCTGCAGGGATGTTTGTCCAAATGTGTGTGTGGCAGAGATTGGGAAGACAGGGAGAACAAGATGTTTTTAGAATTGTGTAACTGCTGTGTTTAAGAGCATAAATTTACAGAGCCATCTTGATAGGATGGATTGAACTATTCATACCAGGGAAGTGAAGTGGGGATTCCTGCCAATATCTGTCTCTGGGGAAGGAATATCAAACCATCTCTAACAAGACTGATAGAAGAAGAAAAAAAGACTGATAGAACTCAAGCCAGCACACTGATCCTTCAGACTGAATCAGGAATCAGACTGATAGCTTGGCATAAGCTGATCTAAAGTCCCAATGCTCTCCCATTCCCACCCCCACCTTCATTCCAGTCCACACTGGGATGGGAGCAGAATATGCAACTGACCACAGGATCCTTTGGATGTGGGCTGAGCAGGCTTCACTGAAGAGGGTAACTTCCATAGCACCTGACCATTTTGGTCTTTCTCCTGGCTAGTTAAAAATACATACTGGCCACGTGGAAATCCTTGACACAAAGGCCCATCTGGCTCTCTTCAAGTCCCCAATCCACCTGCAGCAGGCCCAGCCTGTGCTGTGGATTTGCTGGGTGTGATGGCACATGCCTGTAATCCCAGCAGCTCAGAAGGCTAAAGCAGGAGGACTGAAAGTTCAAGGCCAGCCTCAGCAACTCAGCGAGGATCTAAGCAATTTAGCAAGACCCTGACTCAAAATAAAAAATAATGGGGCTGGAGTGATGGCTTGGCAGTTGTGGCACTTGCCTGGCATGCACAAGGACAGGGGTTTGAACCCTAGCACTACGTACACACGAAGTGTCAGAGCAACAAAAGCCACATGAAAAACTAAATAAAATTGATTCTCTCTCTCTGTCCCTCTCTCTTAAAAACCAATAAAATAGGGGCTGCAGCAGTGGCTCAGTGGTTGCATGATGACACAGGTTCGAATCCCAGCACCACGTACACAATGAAGCTTCGGAGCAATGAAAAACTAAATAAAATTGATTCTCTCTCTCTCTCTCTCTCTCACTGTCCCTCTCTCTTTAAAAAAAAATTAAATAAAAAATAAAAAAAACTGAAGATTTGGCTCAGTGGTAAAGCCCCTCTGGGTTCAATCCCCTGTATCCACAGCCCCACATACAAAAACAGCAGTGGATTCAGGAGCCAGATTCTAGTCCAGGCTGCTACCAAGCTATAGGTCACTTTAATTTTTTGTTTTCAGTACCGGGGATTGAATCCAGAGATGCTTTACCCTGGAGCTACATCCCCAGTCCCTTTCATTTTTTTTAACTTTGAGGCAAGGTCTTGCTAAGCTACCCAGGCTGACCTTGAACTTGTGATCCTCCTGCTTCAGTCTCCTAAGTAGTTGGAATACACACATACACACACATGCACCACTGTGCCTGGTTTTCACTTTTTTTTTTTTTTTTTTTTTTGTACTGGGGATTAAACCCAGAGGAGCTTTACAAATCAGTTTAATCCCCAGCCTTTTTTTTTTTTTTTTTTTGAGAGAAGGTCTTGCTAAGTTGCCCTGCTAAATTGTTGAGGCTACTTTTGAACTTGTGATCCTCCTGCCTCAGCCTCCTGAGACTTGCTGCTATGACAATTCATTATGTATGTGATGCAGGGGTTCAAACTCGCATACTTATGCATGCCAGGCAAGCACTGTAACCATGGAGCCACCACTCCAGCCCAACTCCTGGGTTTAAATGATCCTCCTGCCTTCACCTCCCAAGTAGCTGAGATTATAGGTGTGTCCCACCTTGGCCAGCAGAGTGTTTGCAAATACTTAGTAAGCAATCAGGATGTATATGTGTGTGTATGTGTGTGTGAATGTGTAAGAGAGAGAGACACAGAGAGAGACAGACACTAAGGATTGAACCCACGACTTTCTAGGTATGCACTTTACCACTGAGCAACATCCTCAGTTCCCTCAGCCCTTTCTGCTCTTTGCTGCTCTACTCCCAAATCTAAGAGACTACAGCTTTTCTCTCTAGGTTCTATACTTGCCTCCTGCTGAGCATTGTGGCACACGCTTGGAATCCCAGTGACTCAGGAGGCTGAGGCAGTAGGATTGCAAGTCCAAGGGTAGCACTCAGCAACTTGTGAAACTTTCAGCAATTAAATTAGACCCTGTCTCAAAACAAAAAATAAAAAAGAATGGGATGGGGGCTGGGCAGTAGCTCAGCAGTTTCAGTGCTTGCCTGGCAAGCATGAGGACCCAGGTTCAAACCCTAGCACCATGTACACAACTAAGTGTTGGAGCAACTAAAGCCATGTGAAAAACTAAATAAAAGTTGGTTCTTTCTCTGTCTCTCTCACTGTCCCTCTCTTAAAAAAAAAATCTTTAAAAAAATTTTAAAAAGAATGGGATGGGGGCTGGAGTGGTGGCTCAGCTGTTGGTGATTGCCTGGCATGCACGAGGACCCAGGTTCAAACCACAGCACCACCTATACAACCAAGTGTCAGAGAAACAAAGGCCTCTCTCTCTCTTTAAAAAAAAAAAAGGAATAGGATGTATGTAGCCCAGTAGCAAAGTGCCTCTGTGTTCAATCCACAGTTATTTCCCTCCCATCTGGAAAAAAAATAACTAAATAAAATAAACTTGCATCCTTGGCCAGTCTACATTGCATTTAAGACTTGTCATCTTCCTGCATTCAAAACCTCATGAGACAGGTGTGGTGGTGTATGCCTAAAATCCCAGCTACTCCTGAGGTAGGAGGATTCAAGGCCAACCTGGGCAACTTAATCAGATTGTGTCTCAAAATTTAAAAAAAAAAGTGCATATGAGATGGTGTGTCCTTATTTATGGTAAAGTCTGTATTTTCAGGGCTGGAGTGGTAGCTCAGTGGTTACAGCACTTGCCTGGCATGCGCAAGGACGTAGATTCAAACCCCAGCACCATGTACACAACGAAGTGTTGGAACAGCGAAAGCCATATGAAAAACTAAATAAAATTAATTCTTTTTCTTTCTCACTATCCCTCTCTCTCTCTTAAAAAAAAAAAAAAAAAAAAGTAGCCTTTGGAGATCCACAACCACAACCCAGGCTCTTCTCCCAAGCCTCATCTCTCATCATGCCCTGTCCTCTAGGGCTTACAAACTAATTTGGAGCACGAGCAAAATCTGGCCTATATTTATTAAGATCCAACACTGAAACTAAAAAGACCTGAATGTGTCTACCTCCCTCACTTAAAATATAAACTCTAGAGGTACAGAGTCCATGTTATTAAATGCGTTAGCTGTCCCTCTGTAGAACCTAAGCATTGATCTACGTATAGTTGGCATCAGCAAATATTGCCAGCTGAGTATCATCCCTATATATAACCTCAGGGCTATACGAATCAGAACAAATACTGGTTATGAAATAAATGCCTTGAAACCATTTTTATAAATTATAAAAGCAAGCAGAAGGAAGTGTTAATTATATTCTGTCCCCACTCTGCCATTGCTGACATCTAGAAGCAGGAGCTTTCTCTAACTTCTCTTGGACCACCAAGAAACACGAGGCCTCGGCTACAAAGCAGACTTAGCAAACCCAGGCAAGGGGAAATGGTGTGTGTGTAGAAGCTGAAGAAGCTGCTTGGACAGTGGGACTAGTGGAAGCGCTGGAGTCTTCCGCAGGCATGCATCAGGGCTCCGGTGATGGAACTCTGGTCACTCCCCCTAAGAACTGTGGGCTACGGGCTGCAGAGTATCTGGCTGGGGCTTTTTGGATTGCTCATCTGTTCTCACTCAGCTCAAAGCCTCCCAAAATGAAAGTATCTAAAAAACCTGGATTCACATTCTGGTTTTGCTGTGGGTCAATTATTAAAAATTTACCCTCTGAGATCTGTGTCCTTGTCTGCAAAATGGGAAGGCCGCCCTCTTGAAGGGGTTCTATAAGGATTAGCGGCAAAAAACTCTCCTTTCACTGGATGTCATCTTGGGTTGGGCAGGTTGAGGACCCTGGTTCTGCTGATCCCGCCACCCCGAGTAACTCCTGGGCTGGAGACCCTTGGCCCTGTACTGGCATCCTGAGACATAAGCCCATTGTAGAGCCTCAGCTGTGGTCCATTCGCACTGCAGCTGTCCCCAGACCCACCAATGTCTTGCTTCAGAGCTTCCTTCCTGGCTAGTCGCAGGCACTGCCCACCCCACCCCCAGCGGGAGATACCAGCCTCCAGGAAGGCTGAGGTCCCACAGCTGGCTTTGCTGGGTTGACCTTTGCTTCCAGCCTGAGCAGAGTGCTGTGTCCCTCCTGTGACAGAGTTTGTGGGTCATGGAGCCTCTTCCCCAGCTGTCCCTCCATCAGACCAAACAGAACAGAGGCCTAAACAGGGCCCATGCCTGTGGATCTCCAGCCCCAGGTCAGCACCAAGATTCTAGGGAAGACCAGGTCTTTTCCACGGGGCTGAAAGCCTCAGACATGAGGACAGGCAGAAGTCCCTGAAGGTAGGAGAGAGAGAGAAATCTCAGGTCTGAAGAAAGCAGAGACTGGAATGGGTAACTGGTGACCCATTTCAAGAAGCCAGAGTGGAGCCTGCAGAGCTAGGGCTTTGAACTCCATCTCTCATCTCTGCCCTCTGACTACCTCCAGTGGGACCTGACTGCACCCATGCCCAGGGTGAAGGGACCTGGGTGCTGATCATCTGATTTCTGTTGAAGACAGTGTTCAAATGCCAGGTGGGTGCTGTGACTTTCCATCACTGCTTATGACTTATTTGTCAGATCACAGAAGTTCCACCAAGGAACTTCAAGGTCCTTCTTTCCTTCTGTGCTTATCTACTTCCTAGAGAAAATGTTGAATGGCAAAAGAAAAGCGATGTTTTCATGCAATAAATATTTAATGATCCACACCAGGGAGTGGTAACAAGCATGGGCAGAGCCCTAGCCCTTCCTTCCTTGCTGGGACACATCACCAAACCCTTTGTACAGTCTTGTGGATCCTCTCTGTTAACAATCATGACAGCTTCCTATTGACAAAAGCAGACTGTTCCATTTCAGGGCTCCTCACCACCCAGGGCTCCTTGGCTATTATAGCCAGCCTTCCTCCAGGGGGCTGCCTTTCTATAGGCCATGCCAAGGGACAGCCAACCTCCAGGACTGGTACTCTAGGTCTCACTCTCTTTAAAAAAGAGCAGCTGGCACAGTGGCACATGCCTGTAAGCCCAGTGACTGAGGAGGATGAGGCAGGAGGATCAAGTACAAGGCCAGCTTTAGTAATTTAGTGAGACACTGTCTCAAAATAAAAAATAAAAAAGGCTGGAGGGTATGGATCAGTGGTGAAGTATCCCTGGGTTCAATACTGAGAACCTCTCTCCACCTCCCAGAAAAAGTGGTGAAGCAGATGCTGTGCTCCCACGGCCTGTCCCAGGGAACATGCACTACTGGAGCATGAACGCAGAGGACAGAGCCGGCCTGCAAGAAGAGGTGAGCACGACCCTCAGCTTACAGCCCCAGGGAAAACGGCCCTGTCAAACTCATTCCCACCAAGCCAGCCCGCCTGGTTCTTTTAAAAAATGCTGGTCAGGGGCTGGAGCAGTGGCTCGGCGGTTATGGTGCTTGCCCGGCACGCGCGAGTACACGGGTTCAAACCCCAGCACCCACGTATACAACTAAGTGTCAGAGCAACGAAAGCTATGTGAAAAACTCAATAAAAACTGATTCTCTCTCTCACTGTCCCCTCTTTTTAAAACAATGCTGGTCAGTCAGTCATGGCACACACAGCAGCTTGGGAGACTGAGACAGGATGATTACAAGTGTGAGGCCAACCTCAGCAACTTAGTGAGACCCCTGTCTCAAAAAACTGAAAGGTCTGGGATGTGGCACAGTGGTAAGAACCCCTGGGTTCAACTCCTGGTACCAAAAAAGAAAAAAGAAAAGAAAAGAAAAGAAAAACACTGGTTAACCCAATCCTCCCTAACCCTGCCTTCCCAAAACACAAGTAACACTCTCTTGTCGGATGTTGGAGGACTAAGAGAAGATTTAAGAGAGTCCCATCTGTTCCACCACCCACTCCAGAAGAAGGGTAAAAAGGATAGCAAGTGGTTTCTCCAGATTAACTTCAACCCTTCTCTCTTCTCCAACTCAGGCACCCACACCACAGGGCAGGAAATCAGTCACATATAACAGGGCCCACGACACCAGACAGGCTTCCTGGAATAACAGTGGGCAAGAACATACAGCCTGGGAAGGAAGCTCCAGGGGCTGGGGGCAAAGAAAAATTCCTCTTCTAAAGGAGCTGAGCCAGGGTGATTCATACAGAAGAGTGGAAAGGGGGCACGATGTTTCTTCCCTAGTTCCCAACCCTTGGCTGTCAACACCAAGTCCCTGACATAGGGGAAAGGAAGCGGATCTGTGCCTCTGCTTCTGCCATTGCCCACTCTTGTCTCTTCCCAAGCTTGGATCAAGCCCAGGGGCTCCATGTGGGCTCTGCCCCTCCTCCAGCTGCGAGCACTGGAAGGTTGGCCACCCTGGAGAACACTCAGGCCTGCTTGACACTGGCAGGGACTGCTGGAAAAGGGCTGAGCTCAGGTAATACAAGTCCTAACATCCATGTAGGAAGGAGAAGTCATGGCTCCAGAAGCCTCCAGAACAGTCTCTGCAGCTCAAAACTTCAGCCAGAGCTTGTCCCAGGCCTGGAATTGAACTTAAAAATTCAGCATCTAGGGGCTAGAGTGATGGCTCAGTGGTCCTGGCATGTACAAGGACTCGGGTTTGAACACCAGCACCACATACATAACAAAGTGTCAGAGCAACAAAAGCCACATGAAAAACTAAGTAAAAGTGATTCTTTCTCTCACACTGTCCCTCTATCTTTAAAAAAAAAACAAAAAATCCAGCATCTAGTCAGACATGGTGGTACATGCCTGCAATTCCAGTGACTTGTGAGACTTCAAGGCCAGCTTGGGCAACTTAATGTGGCCATATCTATAAAAAAAAAAAAAAAAAAAAAAAATCTCAGTGGTTGGGAAACCTGGGCCCAATCTCCAGTACAAAAAAAATTTTTTTTCTTTTTTGTTTTAAATTAGCATCTATCCCCACATCCTCTGTGGAACGGGAGAACAGGGAAGAGAATCACCCCAACAGCCAGCACTAAGCCTGCAAGGCAAAAAGGCATAGGAACCCAGGCAACAGACTGGAAGTTTTTAGTTTTGAGCTACTGAGCTATATCTCCAGCCCCCGCCTCCTTTTTTTTTTTTTTTTTTTTTTAAAGAGAAAGGCACAGTGAGAAAGACAGAGAAAGAAACAACTTTATTTAGTTTTTCATATGGCCTTCATTGATCCAACACTTAGTTGTGTACGTGGTGCTGGGGTTTGAACCTGGGTCCTCGCGCTTGCCAAGCAAGTACCGAAACCGCTGAGCCACCACTCCAACCCCTCTCCAACCCTTTTTATTTTACTTGGAGACAAGGTCTTGCTAAGTTGTTGAGGTCTAAGTTGCTGAGGTTGGCCTCAAACTTATGATCTTCCTGCCTGCCTCAGCCTCCTGATGCTGGGATTATAGGAGTATGCCACCATGCCTGACTAGACTGCTTCACTAAAAAGGAAAGCTCAAGCCAGGGACTGTGGCATCTCTGAAGATGCACAACCCAACAGGATTCCAGGCCCTAAGCAAGCCAGAGTGAGATGGCAGAGTGTTCTGGTTGGCATATTGGGATGGACTTGGCCCAAAGCTGTGACACACAGAATAAGCTATAGCTCCTTAGAATGCTGGGAAGGCTCCTGGGACTCAAGGCCCCAGAAGCAATGTTCCCTCAGTGCAAAAGCCTCAGGCCTGAGATGCTCCCATCCTCCAACCCAGGACCAGAGGTCAGGTGCAGCCTGCTCACTCAGCTAGTGTAGAGTCATATTTAAAGGTACAGGTGAGGGCTGGAGCAGTGGCTCAGAGGTTTCGGTGCTCGCCTGGCAAGCACGAGGACCCGGGTTCAAACCCTAGCACTATGTACACAACTGAGTGTTGGAGCCACTAAGACCATGTGAAAAACTAAATAAAGTTGTTTCTCTCTTTCTCTGTCTCTCTCACTGTCCCTCTCTCTTTATTTGAAAAAAAAAAAAAAAAGGTACAGGTGAGAAAAAGGCCAGGAATGTGCCACTCTTCCACCACTGGGCTGATATGGCCTCTGGCTGTCAGCTTTCACTTTTCATGGGCAGGCTATGCTACTCCGGGGAATGTCTGCCAGGTGGAATACACTGCCTCTGAGACCAGGCAGAACCCTGAAGGTGACAGTCCAGGCTGCAGTTATGGAGGTCTATTTTGCACGGGGCGAATTTCTCTGGAGGGCTCCAATGCTAGCAGCAAGGTGGGGATGGCTGGCTGTAACTGATGATGTACCACCCCTTTTTAATCATTCCAGCTCCCAATTCCCTGAGACAGTAGCTCTCTAGATTTCCTGGGACTTCATCTGAACATTTCATGAACAGTGGGAGTACTCTCTGTGCTAGCAGGCAGCAGTCTGGAAGTCTAGAGACCTGTCTGGCTTCTGGACCTCACTCATTGCCAGCTAGGACACAGAGCTGATGCTGCAGGCTGGAAACAGCTTCGTGGTCAGAGTTTCATCTATTCCCTTCATGTAAGATCACGTGACTTTAGTATTGCTTTCTGTTCCAAATCCAGAACAATCTTTCTCCTAACCCACCCAATAAACTTTGATCAACCAAAGGCCAACTTCTTATCAGTTTCCATTCTTGTGGTCTGGAGGGAAGAAGGAACTAGGTGGGGGGACTTCGATAGTTCCTGCCAAGATCAGATGTTGGAGAACCACCAGCTCTTTGGCAAAGATGGGCCTGAGCACCATTTCAAGAGTAGACACATTATAGCCAGATGCAGTGGCACACACCTGTAATCCCAGCGACTCTGGAGGCTGAGGCAGGAAGATTTCAACTTCAAGGCCAGCCTGCGCAATTTAATGAGACCTTGTCTTTTTTTTTTTTTTTTTTTTTTTTGAGAGGGACAGTGAGAGAGACAGAGAAAGAAACAACTTTATTTAGTTTTTTTTTTCACATGGCCTTAGTTGCTCCAACACTCAGTTGTGTACGTGGTGCTGGGGTTTGAACCCAGGTCCTCCTGCTTGCCAGGCAAGCGCAGAAACCGCTGAGCCACGGCTCCAGCCCCGAGACCTTGTCTTAAA
>PVKS010040376.1:0-16636 GCA_004027875.1 Aplodontia rufa | reverse complement strand
GGTTCAAACCCCAGCAACCCACATACACAGCTAAGTGTTGGAGCAACTAAAGCCATGTGAAAAACTCAATAAAAATTGCTTCTCTCTGTCTCTCTCTCACTGTCCTTCTCTCTTAAAAAAAACAAAATATATATATATATATGGTCAACAAAAAATGAAAAAATGTTTGTCTCTAGCAATTAAGGAAATGTAAATTAAAACTACATTGAGATTTCATCTCGCTCAAAATGGCAATTATCAAGAATACAGGAAACAATAAATGTTGGTGAGGATGTGGTGGGAAAGGTACACTCTTTATTGGTGGGACAGCAAATCAGTATCACCCTTATGGAAGGCAGTACAGAGATTCCTCAAAAAAACAGAATGGAGGGCTGGAGCGGTGGCTGAGCAGTTTCAGCGCTTGCCTGACAAGCACGAGGACCTGGGTTCAAACCCCAGCACCACGTACACAACTAAGTGTTGAAGCAACGAAGGCCATGTGAAAAACTGAATAAAGTTGTTTCTCTCTGTCTCTCATTGTCCCTCTCTTTAAAAAAAAAAAAATTAAAAAAAAAAAACAACCAGAATGGAACCACCACATGACCCAGCTATCCCACTCCTTGGTGCATATACAAAAGATTTAAAATCAGCCTGCTACAGTGACACAGTCACATCAACATTTACAGCAGCCAAGCTATGGAGCAAACATAGGTGCCCTTCAACAGATGAATGGAGGGGTGAAGCAGTGACTGGCGGTTACAGCACTTGCTTGGCATGTTCGAGGACATGGGTTTGAACCCCAGCACCACATACACAACGAAGTCTTGAAGCAACGAAATCCAGATGAAAAAACTAAATAAAATTGATTCTCTTTCTTTCTCAGTGTCCCGCTCCCTTTAAAAAACATAACAAAAAACCCAGATGAAAGGATAAAGAGAATGTGGTATAGGTATATACAGAATGGAGTATTACTGAGCCATAAAGAATGACTTTATAGTGTGCATCTAGGAATATGTGACAACTAATCCCAACATTATGTAAAACTATAATGCGCTAATAAAAAGTTTTAAAAAGAGGGGGGAAAAAAGAATGTGTTTATGGCATTTGCTGGTAAATGGATGGAGCTGGAGACGATCATGCTAAGTGAAATCAGCCAATCTCAAAAAGCCAAGGTAGAATATTTTCTCTCATAGGCAGAAGCTAATCCAAAATAAGTGGGGGGATAAAAAAGAAGAACAGATGATCAGTGGAGTAGACAAAGGAGAATAAAGGGAAGGGAGAAGGGATGGGAGCAGGGAAGAACAGTGGAATAATCTGACCTAACTTTCCTATGTACACATGAATACACCGCGGTGAATCTCACCACCATGTATACCCACAATTCACCAATTTAATAAAAACACGAAACCAGCACAACAATCACTGGAGGGAAGGAACCGCGGGAGGGAAACAGAAGCTCTGGGGACTGGACTAGAGCAAATTGTACCCCATGCTTTTATAATTATGTCAAAGTGAGTCCTAGTGTTATGTGTGGCTAAAAAGACCCAATAAAAGAATAAATAAAATAATACCCAAAAGGGAGAACACAAACCAAGGCTGGGCTCACCTTCCAGCCCTCCTCAGACTTCCTCTCACATTTAGCTCCTTCTTAAATTTGTTGCCAATATTTCTTAGCAGCTTTTCCTCTGTACTCCTGAGTGAAACGGGTCTGTAACTCTCCTATCGCGAAGCCTTGGTCTGGTTTTGATAGCGAAGATACAGTGGTCCTGGAGAAAGCGTGGGAATGACCCTAGGACACTCAAGGCCTCGCTTGGGAGGCAGCGGTCTACAGTTCGACCACCGCGCTCCATAGCCACGGACTCGCTCACCTTCGATGTTCCGGCCTCAGGGGGTCAGGTCACTGGGCAACCTCAGCTGTTTTTCAGAATGTGCGCGTTTCCCCAGGCTCCAGTCTCCATCCCCTCCTTGCTCTGCCCTGCACCTTTTCTACGCAGAGTGTGGGACTTGCCAACGAACCAGCTTCAGGCTGAGGGCTTCTCCACCGCGTCTTTGTTTCATCATTTCTGTTCTTTTTTTTCTTCTGTTGCTCATTTTTAAGCTTTTTAAACGGACCCTTAGCTCACCGATGTTGATCTGCTTTCTCCAGTACAAACACATACGTTCATGAGCTTTCCTAGAAGGCCCATCGCTGCTCCCCGGCCTGAGTGGAAGAGCTCTGGTGCATGGCTGTGCAGCGCGACCTTGCAAACACCCCCGTGCTCACCCCCTCTCTTCTCTGTAAGCACGGGGCATGCTACCTCAGGGCAGAATGACCTACATTCTTTGGCAAAGTAAAGCTTTGAGAAGTTTTAAAGTAATTTACAAAGCATGCGTTTTTAAAAATTCAAACTCTTGATACATTAGCTGTCATTTTACAAGCAACCTAGAGTGTCTAGTCTCTGGGAAGTTGACAAAGTCTACGCAAATGATCAAATAAGGTAATTCAGTGTCTAGATGAAAAAATGTACCTTACACTTCTTGGTGCAAAAAGTGAAACACTTTTGTTTTTAAAGGGAGAGAATCAATTTTATTTCTTCATCTGGGTTGTTTTTCCCACACACTAAGTCGTGTTATGTGGTTCTGGGGTTTGAACCCAGGTCATTGCGCATGCCAGGCAAGCACTTCAACTGCTGAGCCACTGCTCCAGCCCCTAAAACACTTTTTTTTAGATAACTGCAAAGTAGGTCTCGCAACTTTGTGGTTCTCCCCATTCTTTGGACACCTGTAGCATTCACATGGTGGCCAATCTGCAGAGAACCAGCAAGCCAAGCGGTTTCCAGCTTCTCAGGAAAATCGTCTACAATGTGTTCACTGTTTTCGCCATTTTGAACACTTTATGGAGAAGGAAGGCAAATAAAAGATCTTCGGTCCTCATCTCTGCTCCGGGGACAGAGCTCTGGTCACACCACTTGCCCCGCAGGCATCCTGGCCATCCATGCACCTGTCACAGAAGACACCAAGCCCCTGGGGAGTTGGGGTGGCTACCAGGCATCGAAAGCAAGCCCAAGCACATTGCTGCTTGCAGTTTTTTGTTTTTTTTTTTTTAAAGAGAGAAGGACAGTGAGACAGACAATATTTTTGTTGAGTTTTTCACATGGCTTTCATTGCTCTGACACTGAGCTGCGTATGTGGTGCTGGGGTTTGAACCCGTGTACTGGTGCATGCCAGGCAAGCACTGTAACCGTCGAGCTCCAGCCCGTTTGCTGTTTTTAATCGACAGAAAGGGTCATTTTCTTTTTTAAAGAGAGAAGGACAGTGAGAGAGACAGAGAATCAATTTTTATTGTGCTTTTAACATGGCTTTAGTTTTTCTGACACTTAGTAGAATACTTAGGTGCTGGGGTTCGAACCCGTGCGCTCGTGCATGCCTGGCAAGCGCCGTAACTGCCAAGCCACCGCTCCAGCCCTTTGTTAAACTGCCTGCCCCCTTTCTTCCTACCTGCAGAACCCAAATCTGTTATTTTTCTAAATTGACTCTCTTACGGCTGAGAAGACGAGGTGAAGGGCCGTGATTAAAGCGGCCTGGGAAGCCTCGGCCACACCACATTTCCGATAAAAGAAAATCTCACACTACAGATGTAAGTGGTTAATGACAAGTTGTATTTGGTGCCACGGTTTTCAAAAGCACTATTTTGACATTAAAATGTGTTCTTCTCTGTATTAACAGCCTATGTCTTCAGAGCTCTCTCTTCTTAAATTTTCCTCTTTGGAAGGAAGAAATCCGAAAGTCCTATCATGCCATTCTTCCTAGAATCTCTGAATGGGAAACAGGAGACACTGTCAGTACTTCCCACATCACAAACACAGTTTTTATCCAGTGCTACGTAATTTTAAACGTCTGCCTTAACAACGGGCTACTCATGGTCTCGGCAGTCCAGTCAGTTCTACCACCAAAACCCAAGGTTCTGCTTTCCCGCATGATAAAGAAGGGGAAGGGTGCAGTCCGTGACCCTCCCCAGGGCGCCCAGCCCGCACCTCCCGCTCTCTCCCACCAGTGCTCCTGGCTGCCCCGTCCAGCCTGGCCCAGCCTGTTTCTCTCTTGCACCTGAGGCGCAGGGAGCCCGGACTGTCACGCCTACCGGGCCCGGCGTTGCACGACAGGCCAGGCATCTTCACCCAGGGAGACACCAAGGATCCAAAACGCCTTCAGAACCCCATGGAGCAGGTAAGTGAACGGAGGCATGGGCGCTGGGGTGAAGATAGGCTGAACGGGGAGGCGGCTCTCTAACAGGCGCTACCAGAGCTGGGGGAGGCAGGGCGCCTGGCTCCGCTTTGGGGCTCACAGCCCCAGGATCTCCACAAGCCCAGGTCAGGCCGTGTTTGGCTCCAGCACAGTCTCTTAGGCACCCAGCTCTACTCAGGTGGGGGTTTCACGGTGGAGGGTGAGGCTCCTGGCCTTCAGGGTCCTGCTCATCTTCAGCCTTTCCCTCTAGGGGTCAAGCCTGCACTCAACGGCCCAGGGTGCTCCCCTCCCCTCCACAGCCACTGCTTCCATCTCCAGCCATCACCGGGGTAGTCACTGACTGCCTGGGGCAGCTGCTGGCCACTCCCTCCCCCTCCACATACCCACACGACTTTCACCCTGTCTCAGTCTCCCAGGGGTACCCTGGAGTCAGATGCCTGAGATACCCCAAAAGGGTGTCCCACCCCTTCCAGACCTGCAGAATCACAGTACAAGCATCTTACTGCTCCACAGAGCTCAGACGTGGGAGCAGCTACAGGGGTTGGCACCCAAGGCCACTTACTGGAAAAGAGGACACCAGCCCAAGGGTAATTTGAGAAGCAGCCAAAAGCACCCAGGGACCTTCACTGGCCCTTTACATTCAGTATTAACACAAGGAACCTTGTGGCATCAGTGATGTCCGCTGGTGTGTGCAGGCAGCAGGGATCGGTGCTCCAGGGCTGCTCTCCCCAGGGAGGTCAACCTCTGCGCGGCGCTGCGATGAGGCGCGTTCGACCGCCTCACTTCAGACACACTGCACCTGAAGCCCCTGCCCGCGGCAGGTAGGACTCGACAGGCTTTTCCTAAGGTGGACTCCACTTCTCCCTCTGCAGTCTAAGGAAACAGAACCGAGGTTCTGCCGACAGTGCCGCGAGTGACTCTGGCTCGCTTGCCCTCGCTGATGGCCTGACACACAGCTCACTCAGACACCTGGGGCTCCTCCTGTGTCGAGGGCGGGCTCAGCTGCATGACTTTCAGAAAAAAGAGGTGGAGAACAGAAGGCCTCCAGCGGCGCTGTACTTACACATTTTCCTTTAAAGTGGCAAGGTAGGACTCCATGTCCGAGTCCAGGAGGTCAGGGTCCAATCCAGCCAAGTAGCGGTAGACGTAGGAAAACGTCTCAAATGGGATCCGCGCGGGGCCACCCTCCGGGTCAGCAGTGAGGATCTCGCAGAGGTGCTTCATGGCCGAGTTCAGCGTCTAGAACACCACGGGGTGGGGTTACTCTCGGAGAGGCTGCGCGGTCAGACAGACCCAGCCAAAGAAACCCTCAAGTACCTCCTACAGAAATTCCCCAAAGCCCGCTCTCCTTCTGAATGAAGAGCCAGGCAGACAGACCACCTCCACGGGGAAAAGGAAACGTTGCGTCAGGAAGCGCTTGGCTAGAAAATATGTTAAATCACAGATTTCACCCTATGTCAACCATCACAGAGAAGAGGAAGCACTGATGCCTTTAATCATGAACTTTTTTCCCTGCTTATCTTTTTTGGGGGAGAGGCAGGGTTCTGGGATTGAACCCAGGGGCAGTTTACCACTGAGTCACATCCCTAGCCCTTTTTCTACATATTTTATTTTGAGACAGGGTCTCGCTAATTTGCTGAGGCTGGCTGTAAACTCGCAGTCCTCCTGCCTCAGCCACCTGAACACAGGCCTGCACCAAGGCTCCCAGAGGTGAACTTTTTAATGCTACAGTGCCAGGGGTGGAACCCAGGGCTGCTGCACATTAGCGCAAACCTCTCAAGCCCACGAAGAACTGTGCCCGGCCAGGCCCAGAGACCCTCAGGGCAGTATAGAGGCCCTGAGGAAACTGTCCCCTTCCAGAGGCGCTGCCTGCGGCGGGCGGCCTGGTGGGGTGGCAGCCTGCGTGCCCACGAGGAAGCCCTGCTGTCCAGGCTCTGGCTCACTCCGAGGAGCCAGATAAAAACCCCAGGCCTTTCCCTGTTGTCCTCGAGCCGTCTCCCTTACACTGTCCCTCTGCCCGGTTCACCCAGACACCAGCACCTTCCTGGCCGGCACCCATTACCCTCTGCCTAAACAACAGGGAGCCTCCCCTTCTGCGGGGCTTGCAGAGCACCCGCCTCCATGCCCACCCCTTCAATTAATCCTTGTTGAAAAAACGCTGAGTTTCTTTTTTAAAGAGGGGAAAGCCATGTTAATAGTTACTATCTTTTACACAACCAGATGTGCGGCCCAGATGTCCTTGTTTGCTTTTCTATCAGGACAGCACACACAGCTGAGGCGCTGAGGAGCAGCCCTTCCTTCCCAGAGCCACCTCCCCACACCTGCCCAGGCTGGCTGAGAGCTGAAGGACGGTGGAGGCAAAGTCACAGAGAGGTGGGATCTGATGCCCTCGCCCAGTTGCTCCATGTCTGCCACCTGCACCGTGGACCCCAGGGGAGGTGCTGCCACCAGTGCACCGTGCACCTTGGGGGAGGCACTGCCAGTCGCCTGACTAGTGCTCTGCTGGAGGTGTCAGTGTGGCCCAGCCTCAGCTCCCTACAAGGGGGCGTTTCTGAGCAGTGGGGCAGGAGGCGATGGGGAGGGTCAGGAGGGTCCAACTGAGCAGCGACATCTAAACAGAGCCTCAGAGGGAAAGTAGCCAGCCAGGGGGTTCTAGAGAGTTCCAGCGTTCTGGAAGCAGCTGGGAGGTCAGTGCAGCTACAGCAGGTCAGAGCACCTCTCTGAAGAGAGAGAAGGTGGGGGGGGTGCAGATCCTGGGGTCAGCACAGCCCAAGGCTTTGTGTTCACCGTAAACAGAGGTGAACACAAAGGAGCCTTTCTGCAGAGACCTTGGTGGCCAGCGTGCGGAAGGAGGCCCCATGAGAAGGCTGCCCTGGGCACAGCTGCACAGAGGCCACACTGGGAGCCGGGTGGGGTTCTGGGCCCACCCGGCATGGGGTGTGAGAGGCAGACAGTAAGGTGACCCCAGAGTTTGGGGCCTCAACAGCTGGAAGGGTTTGCCACTACCTGGGAGGTGGACGGTGGGGGACTCCGGAGAACGGAGGAGGAGAAGCTCCTCTGGGGTAGTTTCAGCTGGCAGCTGGTGGCGCCCATCTGCGAACCTGACCAAGGAGGGCACTCAGCCTGCAGCCCAGCTGGAGCCACAGACACAGCACCTAGCGTGTGCCAAGCACCGTCCCAGAGCCCTGTCCACTCCTCACAGTCCCCGTGAACAGTGAGGACGGTTGCTATCCTCAGTTCACAGAGGAACAGTGGGGTCCAGAGAGGCTCAGTCACTGCCCGAGGTCGCCCAGCCACAGTCCATCACCTCAGGGTCAACCAGGCTGGCTCAGGGAGCAAGGGACAGAGGCAGAGATGCTGCCACATCCCAGGATCCAGACACTGGGCAGAGAAAACAACTTGAGCAGAACTGATGTCTTGGTGGATGTGACACAAGGGTACAGTGCCCAGGGTGGAGGGGCCAAGTGACACTCATTAGAAAAGAAGGTCATGTTTCCTCTGCAGAGAGGACGACACCTCCACACACCATTCCTTTAAAAGACCGTCCTCGAGAGATCTGCTAAAAATAAAATGGTTTTATAATCCTTGAGACTCTTCAAAGACATGCTGGTATGCTGGAATTTGCTTTTATATTCAACACAAACGGAAGCGAGACATCAGGAGAGGGGGACGTGCGTTGGGCGTGGTGAGTCAGGAGGAAGCGGCTGGCACTGAGGAGCAGGCAGATGAGGCTGCAGCCTGGAGGCTCACAGGTTTGGGGAGGAGAGGTCTGGGAGGAAGGAACCACCAAAACACTCCGCGTCGCCGGCTCTGCGAAGGCACGATGCCATCACTGGTGCCAGCGCTTCTGACAATGAGATGTGCGGCAACTTTCACATCCAAACCAACTCCCAGGGCAACTTGCTTCATCTTGTCCTGAGAGCTTCCTATAAACACATTTCTCAATTCCAAAGGGCTGGAGGAAGTAGTCACTCGACTTGTGGCCAAAGGACCCTCTGCTTGACAGGTGGCCCAGTCCCAGCCTCCTGCCCGTTGTGAACTCTTGTCATATATATCATCTACCCTACTGCAGAGGGGGCTGGAAAGCTGAACTCTGGGGGAGAGGGGCAGGAGGGTACTGTGCAGTGAACCCAGAGGAGCATTTCCCACTGAGTTACATCATCCCCAAAACTTCTGGTATTTTTGTGTGTGTGTGACAGGGTCTCACTACATTGCTTGAGGCTTCACCAAGTTACCTTGAACTTGGGATCCTCCTGCCTCAGCCTCCGGAGCAGCTGGGATTACATGCAGGGGCCACCAGGCCCAGCCGCACTTTGTTTTGAACCAAGGGTTTATGCTGGTGCGTAATCTGGAGGTAAGGTGGAGACTGGGGGAAGCACAGGCAGGGGGTACCATCTACATCCTGAGCATCTGCCCTGGGCCAGTTCTCCGGATCCCTCTCAGCTTCAGAGTCACGGCTGCTCCCATGATGGCACAGAAGGCCTCTGAAGAACGTCACCTCACACCTCTGGGGCGCGCCTTTGTGACGACTTGTAAAGAAGAATACGATGCCACAGCACACTTAGGCGGAGGAAGAAGAGGCACAGCAGGCTAAGCCTGCAGGCCGGGTCCAGCTCCGGGGAGCGTGAACTAACCCACAGCTGCATTTCCTAAAAGCCCAAGGCCCTTCCTGTCTGACTTTATCCTCCCAGGTTCCCTAACGTCTTTCTATTCTGGGGACTTAGAGCAAGGTAGCAGGAGGCCCAGAATTAGTTTTCCACCAGAGGCTGGGATGTGGTCCAGAGAGAAGCCAACCTTCCAGGACAACACCGGTCAATGTCCAGAACACTGATGTGGACACAGTGACAGCTCCCACGGGGAGGGCAGGGCTGGTTGGCAGAGCGCCTCCTCCCTCTCCCAGAGAGGCAGAGACGAAGCTGTGGGCTGACTCCTTCCTCTTTGGGGACAGTTTGCTCCACCTCTGTGTGGCTTGAATCTCAGGCTCACAGTGAGTGAGTTTAGCTTTTACACTGGCTGCAGGGGATTCGAGAATTGTGCTGTCCTTTCGGACACTTCAGAACGGCTTTTGGCCCTTGTTGAGAAGCCAGAAGGGCAAGTAGCAGGGACTACTAAGCCAGGATTCAGCTCCATTGCTGGGACAGGTGAGTGTCACACCAGGCCAGGGGGGTACTGTGATAAGTCCAAAGGCATATGGGGATGATGCCAGGGTGAGCGCTGTCTGGCTGACACTGAGCACTGATCAAAGCACCAACCATTCTAGGATATAAATGTCACCGTCACTCCCTGGGGGTTGCCATCCTCTGAGACAGCAAATCCCCGCATGAATTCTAACGAGGAGGCCCCAACCTGTGCACTGCACCCTTCTCAGGTCACTACCGAGTCACTGGGAGGGGTCCGTGGACCCCCACTTCCAAGTCACCTGCCTTCAGGTGCTTAGCTTGTCTCTGCCATGGCTCGCCAGCCTGGCATGAGTTTTCAGGTGGGAAAACTCATCACACACACACAATGTTTCCATCATAGCAGAGAGTGGCGCCCCTGTGCTTAGCGAAGTTCAAGCGCATCTTGAAGTCTGACTGAAGTCCTTACACGGCTGGCTGTTTCTTTTTTCACTGTGGATTTAGCACGTGATTGAGGATAAAAGGTTCAGTTCACAGTCTTATGTTTATAAAAAGACCCCCACGCTTAAAACAAGACATTTTAGGTCCACTGCTTTCATGCTTGGGATTGTTAACGGATCGGCAGCCATGCAAGATAAGTCACAACATGTGTAGGTGATTATTTTGCCGGCATGCATACCAAGACCCAAGGTCACATCCACATGCAGCTGCCTGAGCACCTCGCAGTGTCCCTTCACCCACATTCACAGCTTTCCATCTGATACCTAGAGCAGCGTCGGGGTTCCAAGGATACTGCAGAGGAGTCTAGGGACAGACCCAGAACGTGCACTCACTCAGAACAGGGAGGGCCTGAAAGCCCCGCTTTCAGCGCTATAATGAAATGCCCCAGGCAAGGCACCAAAGTAGAAGAGTTTTGCCGACAGCTCCAGAGGTTCAAAGTCTGAGACCAGGCACTGGCTCACTTCCTGTTGCCTATGACAACACTTCCTGGGGGGAGCGACACTTTGTGGGGGAGTGCTCAAAGGAGCAAGCAACCTCATCTCAAACAGGAAACCAGAGAGGGAGGGGTGGCACACTTCTTTTATAAACACCCTCTGGCAAAACCCACCAAAGGCCCACACAAGAATCCTTCGCTTTCAAGGACAGCCATCAGTGACCAAAGACCCCCACCAGGGGCCACTATGGCCACCTTAGAGATGAAGCCTTTGCCACCCAGACCCTCAGGGGACACTCAGACCACACCCAAACCTTAGCAAGGCTATGGAGTGAGGAAGCAACCCACCAAAGAAAGGCAGGCAGGCAGGCAGGAAGGAGCGAGTCGCAGACAGTTCTAGTCTGTTGAGAGCACCCTGGGTTGATTTACTGCCTGGCTCCTGAGAGAACCTGGAGGGCAGCTGAAGGGGCCGTGCACTTGCGCCTCCACGCTGCTCTCAGGGCGCTCGCGTGTTTCCCTGGCCGGCAGGCACCTGGCATCCACAGCCAGACCCGCCTGTGTGGCACACTGGGCAGAACTCACACCCGACAGGGTGCGGGGTGGGGCAGGGCAAGCAGCGCACCCACTGGGGCCCTGGCGACCAAAGCATCAGCCTCCACACCTGAGCTGACTCTTGGGTCCTGAGGAGGAGGCAAAGGCAAGCGGCAAGGCTTGTTGCCAAAGGGGCTTTGTTTTAGAGACAAGAGGAAACACACAGTGACCACAAGTGGGCTTCTCAGTTAAATTCCTTCCCTAAGGACAAAGTACCACATTCTAGGAAGAAAGCAAAGGGATGCACGTCATTTTTGATGTTTCTTCCCTGGTACTCAGCTTAGGTGATGCTCTGTTCTTAATGAAATGTCTCCATCTAGTGTCACCCACCACAAGGGGACAACGGACCTTATTTTCCAAAACAGACTTGGTTTTGCTTGAAATCAAGTGTTTAGTTTTCATGATTAGGGCAGTGGAAATTATGATGTTAAAATCAAAGCTTGACAAGTTAGAGGTAGAAACCGTAGCATTAATTCAAACATTAGATAGCGTGTTATTAAAATCCCGGTTTCACAGAGCTCCAGATGTATAAAGGGACATAAGTTTTCCAATAATGAAATTTGTCTTTGTCCTTTCCAATAATCCCCTGCGGAGGTGCCCCAGGTGACATCTGAACGCGCCTTTGCTGCTGGAGGGTACCTGGCACAATTAGCCCAGGGCTGACCCAAAAACTACGCCCAGCGTGCAGCCCCCGCCTGCCACCTGACCGCGCTAGGGGACCGGCTTCTCCCGGCAGAGGCAGCGAGTCCCGGAGCGTTGCTTCCCCAACAAGCGCTGTCCCTCACCTGCAGCCGCGACCAAGAGGTTCCAGGAGAGAACAGCGGCTCATTTATCTCCTTATAAAGTTAACACAACCTAACTAACGTGTTTCTTTATAACGTACTACTTTATAAAAGCATTGGTTTTAAGGCAAAGAGGCCGGAAGCGAGTTCAGGACAAGGCCGCTGTCTCAGGCACGCAGGCCAGGGGCGGGCCAAGGCTCCTGGGCGCTTATTATATGTTTATAAAATTAAAATTGGATGGAAGGGGCTTACCCACGGACCAAGGAGGCGTGCGGGCCAGGAAGCAGGGATTCTCCGTTAATCAGTGCTGCGCTCTGGGACCACAGCATGAAGGGAAGGAGAAAAATGATAGGCGCCTCTTCTTCCCTGACCCCGCCTTCTGACCCCGCCTCCTGACCCGGCCTCTGACCTGGCCTCATGACCTGGCCTCCTGACCCCGCCTCCTGAAACAGCCTCAAGAACCGGCCTCCTGACCTGGCCTCCTGACCCCAACTCCTGAACCGGCCTCCTAACCCGCCTCCTGAACTCTCCCTTCCTGAGCCAGCCTGCATTAAGTTCAGTCTGCTAACTCTCCCATCACCCAGTCGAAGGCGACCCCCACACTGCAGCACAGCTGACCCTGGTTCTGCACCGGAAGCCAGCCTTGACCTGACCTCTTGGGTTCACAAACGCGATCGCCACCCTGAGGATCACCTTGGCTTTTTCCCAAGTCGTTAGGGCTATACTTGAACATCCGCGAGGTTGCACAGTATCTGTTAGCTCTAAATGATGGATTGAAACGCAATTATAAAACAGTTGTATGCCCCTCTCCATAGATGGGGAAAACAGACATCAGTTTACAAAGTGAAGTGATTTAATAAAAAAAAAAGTCTGGGTGGAGCGGTGGCTCAGTTTCAGCGCTTGCCTGGCAGGCACGAGGACCCGGGTTCAAACCCCAGCACCTCCTACACAACTAAGTGTTGGAGCAATGAAGGCCATGTGAAAAACTAAATAAAGCTGTTTCTCTCTTTCTCTGTCTCTCTCATTGTCCCTCTCTCTTTAAAAAAAGAAAGAAAGAAGTCATTGATGCCCTCTATTCTAAGTATACTTCAAGAGCATCCGTGTATTTTAGCTACTGTTAATATCTTCTACATCAAGGTATTCACAAGCATTTAATCTCTTTATTTTTTTTTTAAAGAGAGAGGGACAGTGAGAGAGACAGGGAAAGAGAGAAACAACTTTATTTAGTTTTTCACATGGCTTTAGTTCTGCAACACTCAGTTGTATACGTGGTGCTGGGGTTTGAACCCAGGTCCTCGTGCTTGCCAGGCAAGCGCCGAAACCGCTGAGCCACCGCTCCAGCCCCCATTTAATCTCTTTAAATGAGATTCAAAAGTATTTAATTCAAAAGTATTCAAAAGTATTTAATTTAAAAAGAACTACGAGCCTGAAAATATTACAGGTCTCTGGGAAAAAAAATTTCTAAGTCAAAGTTACTGAAGTCATGGAAGTTGCTTCCTTTAGTCACTGAAACCTACATTGTTTTTAAGCCAGGCTTACAGTTCTGCAGAATTGTGAAGAAGCTGTTTCCGGGTACGTACCCCGCCAAGCGCGCTGCACCCCAGGGCTAAAAACTTGACCCACTCGATTTCGTTTTCGCAAGCATCCAGGTGTAAGAGATCTCTCAGTTTCTCTACGGGCAGGCACAGGTTCTTCCACTTGTGCTCAAGGTCTGCCAATTCCACGTACTGCTTGACGTGGCACTGCGGAGAGCAGAGGACGGTCTGTGTAAGCCTGGAGCAGCCTGAGGGGCAACGTGTGCTGAGAAGACACCAAGCAATCCCCCCACCCGACCGCTGCGCCCCAGGAGGGCACCAGCCCGGCGCCCAGCGCGGGGGGCAGGCAACTAGACACCCAAAGCTTTAAAAAATAAGTCACCAAAACTGGTGCAATCTATGACCTCATGAAAGGAGCAGATATCAGGTGTATACCTCCCCATTGTCTGTCTAAAACACTTCACAGTTAAGAAAAAAAGCATCACTAAATAAAAACATCTCAAAATCCAGTCCCCTAAACATGGTAATAAGCAGGAAAAAAATCTTAAAACTGAAAATGAACATAGCCCTTCTACCACATGCAGACAATCCGTGAAAATCGACTTCTTGGACCTGCTATTTTACATGGAAAAATCATGGAGCAGTGAGCATTTCTTTTCCCAAGCTACACAGTGGGAATCCTTTCCCTGTAGACCTGGGGGAAAATCCTGTCTTTGGAATCCAGCATGCCCTGCAGAGAAGCATAGTACCTCCACAGGCATAATGGCAACAAAGCACTTTTGAAAGTCAAAGTCATGGGGGCGGGGGTGTAGCTCAGTGGTGTGTGCTTGCCTGGCATGCTCACGATCCTGGGTTCCATCCCCAGTGACTCTAAAGAAAATAAAATAACAGTTACGCCAGGTGTGGTGGAGCACACCTTTAATTCCAGCTACTCTGGAGACTGAGGCAAGAGGATCATAAGTTCAAGGCCAGCCTCCACAAAAAAGTAAAATGAAGCCTACTCATAAACAGCTATTTTGGGTTCTTTTGACTAGAGAAAGTCCCCTAAGTATATACATTCCTTTGTAGAGTAAGCCTTGAAGACAGGGCAGGGAAAGCACACTTCCAGGCACCGTCCTGGTCTTCCTGCCCTGCAGTTATATGAGACGCCACAGATGTGGGAGAAGCCCGAGCCAGTTGGACCCTGCCTACCTGCTTGTGCAGGACCTTCAGCAGTCCCTGGGTCAGACCTGTGTCTGTTTTCTGGGTTGCCACGGGCATCTCAATTCTGTCCTTTACAGGAAGTGGATCTCCTCTTGATAGAGCAGAAAAATACCTGGTAATGATAACAGACATGGCTGAAGCTCATCAGCACACACGCCCCTGTGTCATGCAGTGCTTCCCAACCTCAAAAGCCAGTGATGAGGAAAGGAAAGTCCTAAAGCCCAGCAGCTGGGCTTGAGCTCTGGTTCCTCCACTAAGCTATCTCTTAGCTTCTCTGCGTGCCTCAGTTTCTCTGTCTGCAAAGTGGACATAAGGAATGCCCACCTGAGTTCTGAGAGCACAGAGCGAGGAAGGGCTGAGTGGTCAGCATGGGAAGGAGCTCCCAGCACAGCACCATCCTCGCCCAGCTCTGAGTCCTCAAATGTGGCCAATGGGAGTGGAAGATTCCAGGCTCTGGAGACCTAAGCGCAGAGCTCGCAGTCCTCCACTGTCGACGCTTTGGGTGTGGCCTTCCCTTCACTTGGCCTCAGGGCTTTTTAAGGTGTTTGACTTTAAAGAGCTGCATATTCAATGCTAAGGCGGCCCAGGTCTCATAGACCACCCATCTTCCCATGGGGATGGCAGCTGCAGCCGCCTCTTGGCCCCTTACACTTACCCTGTCTTACTTTGCCCTGTGACTGTTCCTTTGGGGATACTGATGGTATTGCTTATGTTGGGCACAAGAGGGGACGCAGAAACCCTTGGGGCACTAAGTCAAGAGGGACCCACACCTGGCCTCTGGCTGGTGTTGGGAGTGGGTACCACGCAGGGTCTTCTGTGAAACTCACTTTAACACAATGAAGAGACCACACAGCCAAGGATGCACCCAGGCCACAGGCCTCAAATGCAGAACACAGGCGCAGGTGTTCAGTTTATATTGGGGGGACTCATCCCCTTTTTCTTTTCACCCTCAAATTTGACCTTTCTTTCATGCTTAAGACAACTTCAGCTCTGTTTCGTAGTTTGTTAACCATCTGAGGAAACGTCAAAACGCAGCCAGCCATGAGCCAGACATCTGTGCAGCCAGGTATCTAAAGGACTAGGCTGAAGGAGGGTGCCCTGCTTTGCTGTGTCAGCCATTGCATGGAATTACTCCTCATGACCCATTCAGCCTCTGCAGCAAGGGTGATAAACAGGGGCCAGTTTGGGTCATCCCCCACCCCAGGCTCCAGGCTTCTGGCCACTTTCGGAGACAGTTTGGGTGGTCAGGGCAGAGTGTGTACTACCGCCCTCTAGTGGGTACAGGCCTGGAGGCGAACACCCCCCCCCCCACCGCGCCCCCATCCCTGCACCACCACCATCAACTGGGCCCTGGAAAACCTGCTGGCAAGTGGCTGCCACCAGTTCCCTGGACACTCTGTCAGCCTTTATCACTCGACCAATTGTCCAGGCAGCTCCGCATGATGTCCTTCACATAAGTTGTCCTTCACAGTAGAGCAGATAGGTTTGGAAGGTAGGTGACACCTGGTCAAACCTCATTTGAGAAGAACCCTTGCCTGAGGACACAGGATGTTGTGTGGCAGAGGGACTCTCGCAGGCGTCCTGGTTTCCTGTTTCGTTGTTTTTCTTCCTGTCACTCAGTGCCTTTGTTCCTGGCTCTGCGCCACCACGCTCTGCTTGGCCTTCCACTCGATTTCTGCTTATGCAATCTTTCCAAGACCAGTCGCTCTTGGCTCACAGTTCAGAAGCCTTGTCTGCACTGCTGACTGTCACAGAAGGTTAACAAACTATGCAACACAGCTGTCACCCTGACTCGAGTTGCTCGCGACACGCACGCTGCCTAATGAACAATGCCCACATCTTCTCCTAAACTCTACAATCCTTAAATCAGCAGCATGGTGCACTGGAACCTTTGTGGTTAAGCTTTTCAAATCAAAATGAAGCTTGTCTCTAAAGTGTTGCCAAATACAATTTAGTGTTCAAAAAAATAAGTAAAAGTGAAATCTTGGATTTTTTTGTACAGTATAAATAAAATTTCTACAATTCCTATCTTTTATTTAGGATTGAAGAATGGTTAAAGCCAGAGGTCATAATGTTTTTGCAAGAAGCTTGAGAGAATCAAAAGCAACTGACAGAAGAGTTTGGAGAAGGTTAGCAGTGGATTAACAAGCGTCTTCACTGCTGGATTAAATAAGGGCCCAACTACCTTCAGGGCTCAATCCCCAAAACCCGTGATTGATACTTTACGTGGCACCAGTGTCTTTGCAGATTAAGGATTTTATTTTATTTTATTTT
>PVKS010040375.1:0-16669 GCA_004027875.1 Aplodontia rufa | reverse complement strand
GAGTTCTTCATATACCCTCCCCCCTCCCCATCCCCCTCCCTTCACCTCCAAGTATCCTATAGAGCCATCCCCCTAATACTCTGAAAGTCATTCAATTTGCAGTTTTGTTAGGTTAGCTGTCAGCCCTAGTGCTTCCCCATATATGCTAGCATCAACAGATGAGAGAAACCATTCGACCCTTGAGTCTCAGAGCTTGGGAGACTTCACTAAGCATAATTCTATCCATCTCCATCCATTTGATTTCAAAAGACATAATATCGTCCTCTCTAATGGCCGAGTAGTATTCCATAGTATATATGTACCAAACCTTTTGTATCCACTCATCAAGTGAGGGGCATCTGGGTTGGTTCCATAATCTAGCTATAGTAAATTGAGCTGCTAAAAACATTGATGAAGCACATCGCTATAAAATGCTGATTTTAAGTCTTTTGGGAAAATTCCCAGCAGTGGGATAGCTGGGTCATAAGGTGGTTCCATCCTTAATTTTTTGAGGATTCTCCACACTGCTTTCCATATGGCTGAACCAGTTTGCAGTCCCACCAGCAGTGTAATAGTGTTCCTCTTTTCCCACAGCCCCTCCAGCATCTGTCGTTGTTTGTATTCTTCATTTTTGCCACTCTAACAGGAGTGAGGTGGTATCTCATGGAAGTTTTGATTTGCATTTCCTTTATAACTAATGATATAGAGCATTTTCTCATGTATTTATGGGCTTTCTGAACTTACAATGGAGAGAAGTTCCTTTTGAGTTCTTTAGCCCATTTATCGATTGGATTATTTGCAAGTTTGCACTTTAGTTTCTTTAGTTCCCTGTATATTCTGGATATTAGCCGTCTGTCCAAGGTGTAGCAGGCAAAAATTTTCTCCCATTCTGTAGGTTATCTCTTGATGCTCTTGACTAGATCTTTAGCTGTGCAAAAACGTTTTAGTTTAATTGCATCCCATTCATTTAATTTTGATTTTACAGCATGCGCCATAAGAGTTTTGTTAAGGAAGAAGCTGCCGACTCCTATAAGGTGTAGTGTTGACCCGACTTCTTTTTCTAGTAAATTTAAAGTTGTAGACTTAATATCCAGGTCTTTGATCCATTTTGATTTAATTTTTTGCACACAATCTTTTAATGCCTCCTTCAGTTATACTTTATTTATTACCCAAAGTGTGACTGCTTGCCATTAATATTCAAGGTTTCCAAATTGTGATGGTCTTCTACTCCAACATTATCCTCCATGAGTCTTCCAGGTCTGCACCTTGGTCTATCTAAACTGGACTGTTTCCTATTCCTCAACATATCTCCCATCTCCCCCACTGCTGAGCATTATCTTCTGGACCTAATGATGCACCATGAGAATCTGAACACCCATCAAGACCCATCTCAAATTCAGGGTCCTTCCATGCAGCTGTACTGAATTCTCACAGCTCCTTCCCCAAATAATTATTCTGTTGATTTTCATAGGTTGTTTTTCCTTTCATTTTGATCTGGATTTGAACAAGACAACAGGCATATTTGTCTCATTTGTAGTTATTATTTGCCAGTGAGGAGTTACTATTAATATGAGTTACTTGTTTTTATACCCCAGGTATGTTAGTATGCATGATGCTTCAGAAATGGGTAGGTGGTTAAGGTATATTTATAGAATTTAAATCAGATTGCCTTGTGGTAGATCCATCAAAGATTCAGAATTACAATTTACATGATTGCTTGTTAAGCCATCTTCTGTCAATGACATTCTCTTTGTCATTCAGTGAACCAGGTATAGGCCTACAGTTACGAGGCACCAAGATACTCTCCTCTGAACTGTGCATGTCCCAGCAGTGAAAGCAGGCCTTGCTAGGTGCTTAGTATTTTCTGTCTGTCTAGAGCAGTAGTCAGTACTATTTTGCAATGTTGTTACCGTGACTCTCCCTCATCCTTGATACTTTTGTGTCTGTCATATCCAAGATTAGTATTCTAAGGGGCCCCCACTAAGTAGCTGCCAGTTCTCCTGCCACAAGAAAGTGGCAAGACCATGAAGTACTCTCCCTGAACTGCATCCGTATCCTTCCCAGTGTCTGAGTATCTGCCCTGCACATGTGTGGTCATTATTGTCACTTTCTGCTTACTCTTCTAGATGATAGGTCTCTGTATTACAGTAGAGGCCATGGAAATGAATAGAAGAATTGAAACATCAAGATATCATGCAGGGTGTACACATCCCTTCCCACACTGGGTTTTCTTTTCTATCAGGCTTCACAGTGAGAATGGACTGTATTGGGAGGAGCAGGAGGCAAGGCTGAGATGGGATGAAGTTCAGCCCCTCTGCTCTCCCTGCTGTGGTTGTGTGCCTTCTTCTTGCCCAGCATCTTCCCTGTGGGCTGCTGTGTATGCATACGTAAGCACATGGCATTTGAAGATCTGAACAAGGAGCAACATGGTGTATTCAAACATAAGGATTTCCCCACACACTCTGACTATATGGCAAACCATTTGAACAGGGATATAAATAAGAATTTTCCATATTGTGCACTTGGCCTTCATGCCTGTGTTGAGGACTAAATTTTCTTCCTGGGTGAACGCAGCCAGTGTTGTTAACTGGCTGGCCCATTGGAAACAGGTTGTCAGTTTCAATACCCTTTGAGTATATTATTGGCTGTTGAGAAGTTTCTTCCCCCTACATTTTCCTCCCTAATGATTTAGGTAAAAATAAGTAGTCAGAACATTATACAGCAACTGTTTGCAATTTGGGAGGGTACCTGGAATTTGAATTGGCTCCAGGAAATGTCCCCTTCTTGTATTCAGGCAGCAGCTGCTCATGAATAGTGAATAAAAAGTCTTGAGGGAATTAGGACTGGCATTTTTTTATAGGTCTTTACTTTAAAAAGGTTTAGGAAGAAAAATAGACTTTCATCTCCAGATGTCAACACTTCTTAATATTCTGAAGGATCTTTTGAGTGAAGCAGTTTATTTAAGAAATGACATTATTGCAGTGCAAATAGGAATCAAAATCAAATTTGACTGATCTCGTAACTACTGTAGTCTAAAGACCGTCCCTCCTCCCAGACTTGTGCCTCTCTTGTAGTACTGTCTGCCTGCTCTGTTGCAGATGCTAAAGTATCCCGAAGAATATTCCCAAATTGAGTTATTTTGTTTTGTCTTTTATAAGTAAATACATAACATTCATGTGTTGTCACAAGTTTGATAATAATATTGAGTGAATATCACATTTAACTATTTAAAATATCTACATCTCAGAATGGATATTCTGTTAGGGACTTTATTTTTGGTTATTGTAATACTTTGCATTTTAATGAATGTTTACTAGGATAGCATGAAAAATGACTTAAAAGTGATCTACTTCTTAGATCTACAGCTTATCCATATTTTGTATACGATAAGCAGTCTATAGATATACTAAATGAACAAAAGCACCTTTCATTATGGTCATAGATAAAAGTAGAGATATGCATTGTTTATAGATATTGCCGTCAAACTAATGCTCAGGTTTTAGTCTGGCATCTGCGGGGAATTTAGAAACAACACCACAACAATAAAGTAGGACTAGCAGTATTTCAAAAATAACCCTGTCAAACACAGTCATAAGAACAAGTTTAATGTGGAGAGAAGTTTAATCAGTGAATTTTCAATTTAATTTGCAAAGATGAGAGCAGAGGAAATAGCCGCTGAGTATAATGTTGCTCTTTCAGTCTTCCTGTACACGAAGGCGTTAATTCTGTCCTCCGGGAGTTTATAGGATCTGCCAATGTTGAAATGAGATTAATTCAGCAAATATTTACAAAGAAACTACCTGGGATTAGGATGACTGAGGCATAGATCCTGCTTTCAAAGAGCTTCCTGATTAGTCAAAAGATAGGTAATGAGTATGCACTAGGGATTTATAGTCCAATAGGGAGAGAAGAATTGCTAAACACACGTAGACCTGGGTTTGAACCCCAGCACCACATACACAGCTAAGTGTTGGAGAAACAAAGGCACAATGGAACAATAAAATTTGAATCTGTCTTTCTCTCTCTCTCAAAAACAAAATGAAAGAAAACAAAAAAATCCATTCCCACAGTGGAGTTTAGGGCAGCGTGAGATGGAGGTTTAAAGCAAGCTTCCGGATTGGAGGTTCGAACCCCAGCACCACATACCCAACTAAGTGTCGGAGCAATGAAAACCACATGAAAAACTAAATGAAATTGATTCTCTTTCTTTCTCTCTCTCAGTGTGTTCCTCTCTCTCTCTTAAACTTGCTTTCATTTATTTATTTTTCCTTCCAGGTGATGAAAGGGCGGTTCTTTTCCAGGAGCAAGCACACAGGGATTTTGAACTTAACTTATTGGGGTCTTTCAAAAGAAAGCTATCAAAAATTCTGGGCTTGAAATTCTTTTGTTCTGGTATCCAGTTTCTTCCTGCCTTCTATCTATCTGTTTTTCCAATTATAACACTTTTTTTTGTCAACAACTTAAAGACATTTAAGCAATTTTAAAGATTTTTAAAACCTTCTATAATGCTTGGAGTATAGGAAGAAATGTGCCTTTATCATAAAACAATATGATTTGGAAGCTTGGGGACTATAACATGAGCAATAGTTTCTGTTTAAATAAAGTGATACAGGAATTGAAAATGCTTAGCTTTCCTCTTGCCAGTTTAAATAATGTTCACAACAAGCAGAGGCATTTCAAATTAGCATATGCATTTTTAATTAGACAGAATGTCACTCTAATTTTTAAATTTAATTTTATAGAATTAATCATTTTTATCATAAGTATATTGTTATGACCTAACTGATACTCCAAGCACAGGTGAAAATTGAATTTTGTTAAACTCTCATATCTTTTCAAGAATCCTTGAACCACTCTTTCCATATAATTTATTTCCACAAACTCCCTCTAACTTGAAGCTGAGTCTTTCTATTATGATGCTCAGTATTATTGCAATCTAATAGCTGCTCTTCCCTCATTGGTCCAGTTTCACCATACTTTCCTGTTGAAGTTGTGATCTCTGAGAGAACTGATGCAGACTGAAACACAAGTTCATTTCCTTAATTTCAGGGATGTAGGAGATCTTTGGAGGCAAGTGAAAAACAAGGAGATTTCAGAAACAGACATTGAGAAACATGGAAAGAGGAAGCTGGATAGAGCAGCGTGAAATACCTTGTAGAGAAAAACTGTGAGGGGGTTCTCCTGCTCTGAGTTTATAAAATAAATCTCACTTTTAATGGAGACCAAGCTTGGTAAGATAATTTTTAAAAAGGACCACACATCTAAACCCTGTAGCTGGAAGGCAATAAATAACTAGCACTTTTGATGTAGTTTAATACAGAATTTTTTGCTAATCCCTATAAACTCTCATGGTTAAAGTTGTGGATGTAGCTTCCAAATGAAAAGTAGTAATTAAAAAATAATAGTACTGGACTGGAGCGGAGGCTCAGTGGTTGGAGTGCTTGCCTGGCATGCAGGTTCAAACCCATTACTACAGAGACACTCAAGTGTCTGAGAAACAAAGGCCAGATGAAAAATTAAATAAAATTGATTCACTTTCTTGTTCTCACGTTCTCCCTCTCTCTCTTAAAATATAAACAAAAAAACTGATACTTTCAAACTGTTGTTCATTTCTCAGAATTGTACTGATAAGATTAGACTGTAGAATAAATTGTTAGAAACATTGAAGTTTTAAACATAATTCCATTTATCCTGGAATCCTTGAGTGTGAGATTGTTTTTTTTTAAAATAAATATCATTAAAATAGAATTTCAAATCACAAACAGCGACTGTTATAACTTTAGCCTTAGGCAATTTGTGTTCCTGTAAGTCTTAAGAATATTTTTGAGAATGTTATTCAATAATCATTCATTTAAAGCACATTTATCAATCGTGTGTTCTGTGAGAGACACTGTGCTAGTAAACATTTAAGAATATCAAGAGGCAAGTGAGTTGTTTAGGGTGTAGGAATTGAAGTGTTAAATCATATCTTTTCTAACCCAAAATTCCACTTCACCTGCATTGTATATTAATTATGCAGAACATGTTGGTTTACTTCATCTTCAAAGACATGCTAAACACCTTCCTAGGGTCCAGTTGTATCCTTGATGAAGACTAGCCTTAGCTGCAGTCCTTGGCTTTTGTAAAATAATAAGCCAAAGGAGCATGAAAAGACCTTCTAAAATCACAGTTTGTTATTTAGTGATATGGGTCTTACAGAAACACATATAACACAAAATAACCCTTATGTAGAAAAAATAGCAATAACCTATGGACTAAATAATATTAGTACTCCTCCGTACCAGTGGGGACCTCTCCTAATGTAAGCCTATTTATTCTTTCATAAAACATATTCTTTTGCTAAGTTTTGCTCATAGTACTGGAATACAGTGATTAAAAAGTATCCCATGGGAAAACTCAAACATAATTAAAGAGAGAGACACGTGAGGTGGAAATTTGAGCACGAAGAGTCTTGTGATAGCACCACACACACAGTGCTTTGGAAAGGGATGTCAGCCAGTCATGTCATGCAGACGGGTCAGGTTCGAAGAAAACTACCTGGACTGGATGGGACTGGAGAATGGAATGAGTTTTCCAGTGAAAGATGGCATGGGATGATCAATGTTACCTGAAGGGAGAGCTGTGTTCTAAGCCTGGGCCATGAGCATAGGGTGGTACAACCTTGAGGAGTCCTCTGTGAAGTTGTGGGGCAGAAGGGGACAAGCTGGAGAGTGGCTTGGAGTCAGAGCTTGGCAAAGGGGACATGCTAGTGAATTTCAGTCCTGCAGAGTGTGACCTTGCTAACTGGGAAGATAACTGCAGTGATGTGACAAATTGGTGGAAAAGGGGTTAAATGGCAGGCAGGGGAACCTGCTGTGGTAGTAAAAGTAGGTAGGCTGTATTTAGGAACCTGTGACAGGGATCACATGGTGAAGAGCAAAGGGTACACATGAGATGAGAAAAGGACAAGACCAATGGACTGATGGTTTGTAAATGGTGGACTGTCATAGGGGTTGAGGAATGGCTACTAGAATTCCAGGGAATGGAATGAGTTTACCAAGGTGGGAAATACAGAAGGAGGTTTAGTTGAAAGAAAAGGAAACTCATTTGGATCTATATAACTTAAGGCTTTCTGGGATATCCAAATGGAACAGATGTCTTGTTGGTACTGGGCTGTATGGGTTGGATCAAAGGACTGAGATTTGATTCTGTGCACAGTGGAGAGTCAGGTGAATTTCACAAATAGTGACAGAATGAGAAGCATTCATTTTGTATAGCTGTGTAGGAGGTGTCATTGACAGGGATGTCATTAGAAGGCTTTTGCATCAGTGTAGGCAAGAGAGGGCAAATGTTTGAACAAGGGTAAGGCAGAGGGAATGGATAAGTGATCTGCTTGGGAGGAGAAAGAGCAATGTCAGTGATCTGGGTACCTGGTGGTACCATGATGAGATGTAAGGGATAGGGAGGAGGAACAGGTTTTGGAGGGAAAATATTGTATTCCTTTTTAGGTATATTGATTTAGAGGTGCTGGGAAAATATCCATGTCAAACTGTCCAGAGCCATTTGGAAATGTGGAGTTCAAGTTTGAGTCATTTCAGACAAGCGACCTTGGTGAAGCATCCAGCACTGTGATGGACATCAGGAATAGAGAGATGAATGAGGCTCGGTCCTGCTTCCAAGCAGCTGGCCTCAAATTAACTAGGGACCCACATTTGGGAATCAGTTGCAGAAAGGTAGTTATAATTGAAGGCATGAGACTGGTTAAGAGAGTCTAGAATTAGAACTGTAAGGAATAAGGGTGGGAGATGAATGTGAAACCAGGCATATGTTATAGTGGAGGAAGAAATTAGGGAGTTGAGTGTTAGGGGTGTCAGTGCCTGGCACATAAAAGACCTATACTTGTTGGATAATGGGGAATAAGAGTTTCAAACATCCAGAGATGGTTAACAGAGTGAACTGCTACTGGGTGTTGATGGAAGATCAAGAATGGTGTCTAAGGCTAAGACTCTGGCGTCAGAACTAGGATTCAGACACCCTGTCTGGCACTATGTGATCATGGGAAACTGCAGGACTCTCTGTGGCTGTTTTTTAATGTGTGCCTAGACAATTCTTGCCCCTCCGCACTATTGCTTGTTTCTTCACTTCATTCAGGTATTCATTAGAATGTTATTTCTCTTATGACTTTAGCCAATATAGCAAGCCACTCTGCATCTGTTTCCTTGCCTGCTTTATTTTCCTTCATAGCTTTTCTATACCTTTAAAAATTCTCTCTATATATCATGCAATACTATATATATATTATGTGTATATATATGCACATAAATCTTAATTTCTTTTGGAGATATCAATTTTCTGCTATCTTTCCTATTAAAATGTAGTCAAATATATGTTGAGTGGTGAGTCAGTGAAGGGAACCTGTTTCACCAGGGAACACAAGGAGTATCTGATCTGGCTTAAAGAAAAAGTTCTTTAATCACAAGTGTGGGAAATCAGTGGCAAGATTGGGAACATGTAGGGAATACAGAGGTGCTAAGTTGTGGAGAATGGGTGCCTGTTCTCTGGAAGGAATAAATATGGTCCTATAAGTCAACAGGAAGAGGAGGTCACCTCAAGTGACTTGCTGGGAAGGATCCTGTAGAGGAGCTGGGATTTAAATGCTGGTGGGGTTAAAGAGTTTGTGGGGGAGCATTTAGTGGAGTGGCATGTATAAATTTTGGGGAGGAAGGGCAGCCATTTGGATGGAGCGTGTAATGTTGTGGGCATGGGGAGGCTGAGCCATGAGATTGGGGAACATCTAAGAAATGAGAATTTTCAACAGTGTCTTTCAGAGAAAGACAATAGATTGTGATGAGTCCTTTTGTCTTGGTATAAAGGAGAGACTGAGAATGGGTAGTCATCAGGTGGAAAGGTCATCAAAATTCTCCAGACTATAGAGAAGAATAGTTGCTTTGGGAAGGGTATTGGTGACAGGTTATTGGAGCACTTTGGATGATCTTTGTAACTGATAGAATGCAGAGGTGGAACGAGATGGAGACCTAGTAGGAGCAGGAGCCAAGGGTATGCTCGTGGGCAGCCTCCATCTCCAACTTGGGTGACTGAGTAAAGGAGTTTGTATCAGGTGATGGGAAGAGACTGTCCAAAAACAGAAGAAGGAAGTCATGCTGTATGTGTATGCCTCTGTGTGCGTGTGCAGGATCAAATGCTTGAGGTACTATTATATTTGGGGATACTGGAAGTATATACTGGTAAAAGGAACACCTGGGCAGTTTTGACTGTCCTTTTTAATGATAACTAAATTGAGGCTCAAAGTTAAGCTTATTGGGAGATAACAGATCTTAACTGAGGCAATGTTAAAAGAGGCATTCTGGTTCCAGTCCTTCCATCTCTACTCTTACTTCTCCACTCTTCTGCCTAGACATGGCACTGCATAAGCCAAGTGAAGGGTGATGGTCTGGACCATACTGGTACTGTTCTGGAGGGCTGGTCTCAGCTTAGCAAACTTAGAGCTTATTGTCCTCATAAAGGGCAAATGTCCTGAAAAAAAAAAAAAAAACTCCCTGTGGGTTTCTACAGCACCTCTACACTTAGGGTAAACATCCAAATCTAGTGCCCAATCCAAGTGTTCCTACATGGGAAGAGGGAGTTGGATTCTCAGCTTTGAGAATTGGGAGAGATTTTTTAAATTGTGTTTGAGAATTTGAAAGAGAACGAAAGTAACACATAGGGCCTTTCTAAGTTTGAACCAAAGATGGAAACAACTGTGTTGTCAAACTAGTGCCAGATTAGAGTCTGGAGCCATGTGGGCATTGAGATTGCAGTGCACAGGTGAGCTTCTGAAGCATGCAAAGCATCAATTTTGATCCAAAGAGTCCATTTACATAGCTGCCTTCCCTCTCTATTCCCCTGCTTTATCTTCCATCTGCATTGCCACCCTGCCTCTTTGGACACTGGGCACAGGCAATCTTGCTGAGATCAACCAACTGAGAATGTATAACATTACTATGAGCAGTGAACTCCAGCCATCTTTCTCCTTGCCAAAGTAAGCCATGCATTCTTTCCATATTGTTCCTTAATTAATGCAGTTTTAATTAATTGTTTGGTATCTGCCAATTCAGAGTAAAGAGACTGTATATACTTCCAAGACTACAGAGGCACTCCAATATTTGTTGACCATGGAAAATGACTTTAACTGTACTGATAAAAAAAAGTCAAATATTGTTTTAGTATTATGTAAGCCACACAATTCTGCCACCATCAGAGGCAATGAGCAAGCCCTTAGGGAGCTCAGAGTCACCTTTTTCTCTCTGTGGGTATCAGGACACATTTCATTCAAATTTACTCCAATCAACACATTGATGTAGTACTTATAAATCAAATATTGTGTTGGGTATGGGGAACACAGATACGTTCTCTATCCTCAGAGATGACTGGCAAAGAAGAAAGATTTTGAGCACTACCTTGGGGGAAGAAAACTTGCGTTATTTCAGGGATCAGAACACAACTCTGAACAGAAGTAAACATTGAGTTGACACTTGAATTATGCTTAGAGATAGATAGAAAAAAGAATGGAGAGCATACTAGAAGAACCACAGGAGGTAAGTAGAGAGAGAGACAGACAGACAGTGACAGAAAATGATGCTGGAGAGGCAGACAGAGTCCAGATGGTGGAGGGATTTGGATTTTATCCTATGGGCAATGAGACATGATTGGAGATTTTAAGCAGCAGAATAAGGTAACCAAATAGCTGCATCACATTATCTGGCCTTGGTCCCTACACTTAGCAGAAAGCACAAGGCAAGGCACTTGTCCCAGTGATAGCAAACTGGGTGCCATGCCTTGTACTGCTCACATTTTGGGATCTGGAATCATTTTCTCTTTATCTTGGTGTTTGTTTTGTTTTTCATTTACCTTTCCTTTTCTGCCTAGCTTAATTTCTGAAATCTGACCTTGATGTGGTGCTTAGTACTTCTTGTCATCTGGTATATAGGTCTAGAATTTCCTAATCATTTTGATCACGAACCCCTAGCTTTAAAAATATTGGGCCTGTACCTACATTTTTATAGATTTCTTCATAATTCATACATATGTATGCATAGAAATATGAATCTAATTAGTAAAGCTTAACTTCTTTTCTTGTAAAATGATAAACATGATAGAAATTGGAATATTTTATTCTGCACCAGTTATACACACCCAGTGGTTACCACATGGGGCTTAGGAGGTTGCTAGTCTGGTTCATCTCATCCTTGTATTGACCTTATGAATAAGGTTCTGATCCAAGAGTTTTGATCTGTGTCCAGGGACTATTAAAGTGATACTAGTAACTTCTGTGCAGGCATTGCTCTTTATGTTTTGCCAGGATAAGTTGAGAAGTCTAATATATCATACTTTAGAACAAAGGAGTGAATGGCAGAGAAGAATTGGCAATGTGGAATTTATCAACAGGTAGCTTACGTGTATAATTATGTGTTCATTTGCACAAATGTCAAGTGTTTGAGAAGTAACAGGACCTTACAGTGCTATTGTTGGACTATTCATTTGTCTAATATGTTTCTGACCAGTTGTAGCTGACCCTATCCCAGTTGAGAAATTTCCTACATTGTCTGGATGCTAATTTGTATTATTTTGTTTCTGAAATACTCTATGCATTCTGAGTTTCTCACTGTTTCAAACATGATGCATGTGTAAAATTCCAGAGAAGCCTCAATCTCTGCCTATAGATTACAAGAGATGTATATGTACTAGTGCCTAACAGACTTCAAAGTGACATATGGTATAGGTTATGAACACTAAAATATGGAAATTTTCTTATTGAGCCTCAGAGAGCTCATCTGTTATTTCTATTTCTTGGATCCACGCAGTGTGACTCTGATGACTGCTGATTTATGGAACCTTGAGTCAACATTGCCTATCAAATAGTAATGTGCAACCACAGAGTGCTCATGAAAAAGTTCCTACAGGCTTCCATAAAAAGGGATAATGTTAACCAAGAAAGCCTGTTTGTTATTTGTTTGTTTTTTGTTTTTGTTTTTTTTTTTGAGAAGGACAGTGAGAGAGAGAGAGAGACAGAGAATCAATTTTTATTGAGTTTTTCACATGGCTTTCGTTGCTCTGACACTTAGTTGTGTACGTGGGTTGCTGGGGTTTGAACTGGTGTACTTGCACATGCTGGGCAAGCGCCGTAATCACCAAGCCACCGCTCCAGTCCAAGAAAGCCTGTTTTTTAATTATTTAGAGCTTCTATAGTAATTGTGCATTTGTGTGCCTGGTGCAATGAAGGGAAAGATAGGCTTCAGTTAGAGATGACGAGCTACGATGGCACATGAAAGCTACCACAGTGATGTATATGAGCTCCCTGATTTCCTAATGGCCTTACTGATTAAAACATCTTCAAAACTTGACTCATCACAGTTGAGTCCTCTGGAATTTAGACTCCATGAGTCTAGAGATTATCTGTGTCATTCATTGTACATCCAATAAGCCTAGAACAAGGCCTGCCACTCAATACACGCACAATGAATAAATCAGCAAAAAGATCTAGCTCTTGCTTGCAGTCCATTGGGAGAGAGGGATGAATAGATAAGTAACTCACAGACCATTATGTCCTAAGTCCTAAAAGAGGGGCATGTGTGAAGTCCCTGAGGGGAAAAGTGGAGAAATAGCTACCTGCCTGGAAAAGTGAAGGAAATCTGGCAGAGGGAGGTAGCATTTCAACTGGCTCCTAAAAATATATGTTAAGATTAATCAAGTGGAAGAGAGAGAAAAAAGAGATTTAGAGGTAGTAAGAACAACTTTAGCAAAGTCTGAGTTGTGTGAAAATTCAAGCCATATCAAGGGAATTTCAAAAATATTGTGGGAAGATGTATCCAAAATCAAGACTAGAAAGGTTGATGGTGGTAGATTGCTTTAGATCCTTACATTTATGGCAAGGGGTATAAGCTAAAATCTGTGTGATATTGAGTGGCGTTAAGCTGGAGAGTAACAATTATTTGCCTTTAGATGGAAATGGAGGTTCCATAGAAGTCAAGGGGACCAGTTGGAAAATAGTGTAGGCCACATTGAATGGGAGACTGGAATTAAAACAGTGTGGTGGGTTAGAAGACATGGTGGTAGATTCTAGGGATATAGTAGCAGGTATAATCAGTAAGACATTAAGTGTTAAAATAGGAGGAAGACAAGTCTGAGAGGAGGAGATATTCATGTGTCCAGCTTTAATCTGAAGTGAGAATCCCTGAGGATACAGCTGCCTGAAGATGCATCAAGGTTGAGGTACTGGCAGAGATGGCAGGGGATAGCCAGCAGGCTGTCAAAAGTGCATATCTAGGTCCGCACAAGGCTTGAAATGCTGATTTGGAAACCAGTGGATTGCAGGTGAATCCATCAGCACAGAGGAGGTTGCTTGGGGAGGGAAGAGCTCAGCATAGACTGTCAGAGGAGGCAGAATAAAATTAGAGGGCACAGGTGAGCAAACAAGTGAGAGATGGAACATGGGGAGAAGTAAAAGGAACGACAGCCCAGAGCAGCAGCACAGTGAATGCCAGGGGAAGGGAACTTTTCCAGCTCTTGGTCAATTATCTTAAGTGCTTTGCACCCTTAAGTAAAATGAGAACTGAAAGGTTTTGGCAGTTAGGAGGTTGAAGCAATCTAAGTAGTGTGGCAGAGCCAGTTCACAGTGGGTTTGGATGTAAGTAAGGAAAGGGAGCAAGTGTAGAGGTTTAGTTTGAAGGAACGGGAAAGAGGGAGCAATTCTTGAGGGAGTTAACACTGTCTGACTTGTATTGTTAAAAAGGAGGTATTTGGGCAGTTTCATAAGCATTGGTCATCTTAGAGGAGTGACCAGGTAATAGAATCATTCTTTGTATCACTGTTGTACCTTGTGTATGCCATCTGGAGCACTTACCATGCCACAGTAAAACTAATTGGTTATTTAAATTTAAACTACTTATAAAAATACACAAAAGAATAAACACCTGGAGATTCCCTACCTCAAATTGCTCATTTTTAACATAGCTGCTTGTAGCCTTATTTACATAAAAGAAATAAAATATTCCCAGTAAAGTCCACACCCACATTGTCCCCTTCACCATTACTTTTTCCATCTCTTCTCCCCTGCAGTTACAACTGTTACCATCAATTTGGTGTTTGTCCCTTCTGTTCACATTAATATCCTTTTGTCTGCATGTTTAGGTGTACTTGAACACTAATATGTTTCACATGTGTTTTCAAATTTACACAAAGGTTATGTTTTAAGACTTTTAGGTAGCATTGTGATTTTGAGATCTGGTTGCGTTGGTGAATGTAGTTCGTTCTTTATTGCTTAATACTATTTGTGCAATATTTTATGTTAAGTGGTCTCCTGAGAGATGAGTTGTTATGAGGTGGGGATGTTGTTTATTTTGGTATCAGAAGTGGCTAAATGTGTATTGACTAAATGAAGGACTGGGAAGGTGCACAGGTCAGTGTTGGGAAGGAGTTCTTCCTTGAGACAGCAGAGAAGAAGTTAGGTTTGGGGAGGACTTTATACCTGGCAGTTTTTATATCCCATGAAATAAAAGGAAAAGGAATTTTTGGAGTAGAAGATGAAGGTTTGAGAAGTGTGTTCTAAATTTATAAGTTTTAGCTTAATTGGGAGAAGATTGCCATGAATAGTATTTCTCCAAGATCTGTATGCACTTCAAGCTCTCTTAATTTTTGGGTTTCTGAATGATCAGAAATAGTGAACATAAACTAGCCTCTGAAATATTGATTTGTTTGCCACGAACTTTTTTTGCTCCTAAAAATTGCTCATTTTTCTGAGTACTAGGGGAAAATCATGACTTGCTCTTTGATTACAGAGTATTTCTTGATTTAAATCAATCTTATGGCTTCTGGAAAGCATTCATCTAGTTGTCACTTGGGCTCTTATTAAACATATTTCTTTGTTGGATGTGATGAATTGGGCAGTTTTGTGTAGTTTAATCTATTTTGTATGTTAATAACCCACCATAGCTTCTATGCAAGACCGTTTGTAAGTTTCATAGTCTATGTATGTGTGTTGTGAAGTTGGCTAGCAGTGCCCAAGGGCCCTGGAGGCTATTTCAGGGAATTAGGTCTTTTAGGCCAAGCTGACTGTATAATTCATCACTGATCCAGACTAGAGGCTTGTTCTCTGGATCCAAAGGAAGAAGGAAACTTCAATATGGTTGAACTAATATGTATTGAATGTCTAATCTGAACTAGGCACCCTTCCAGGTACTGAGTTGGCAAAGGGTAAAAGGATCAAAAAAGGAATATCATAATTTTTTGGTATTTTCATTAAACTAAAAACCTAGTAGGGAAACAGCATGTAGAGGGCTTAATGTTTACTTTGACCCCAAAGGTACCAAGTTCTGTTTTAGAGTGTATCTATATAAATCCCTTGGATCCTTTCATCTGCATTCTGCAGGTCAGCAGGGTCATCATTCCACAGATACAGGACTGATTCAGAAAGGTCAAGCAGCCCACTCCAGGTAACATGGCAAGAGCCTGTACATGTAGATGATGGATTTAAGTCCATGTGCACTCAACTGCAAAGGCTTTGTTCTTTTATTTTCCATATCTATCACCCAAGTTTATATAGATGATGAATACATCTCCCATATGAATTGGAAAAAAATGTGATGAGAGTTTTAAACATTAAAGCAAACAAGCAAATTGGTCCTTTGTAGCTCACTCTCTGCTTTTGGCACTGTGAATACACTTTCATGAGTGTTGTTAGGAGGCCCCAGTTCTACGCTGGGTAATGAGCATTACTGAAGGCAGGTCTGGGTCCAGGTGTCCAGTAGCTTGCACTTTTGCTCTCCTTATACTTTCCAGGTCTCCTTTGCTTTGCTTTGGTAATTTCTTTCAAATCCTTATCTTGGAGAGATGCTGAGTACTGCTTCACTTCCCAGAGAGCTTTAGGAGGTCAGGTGGTGTGTTCCTTTAGGAGATCTGTTGCTTTGGTGCACCAGACAGAATGAGGGTCAAAGATATCCACATCCTTTGTATCTGAAAACTGTGAATATGTAACTGTGTATGGCCTAGGCACTTTGTAGATGTGATTAAATTAAATACCTTGATATGGGGAGATTATTTGGCATGATCAGTTGGGCCTACTCTCATTACTTGGGATCTTTCAGGGGTAGACTATTTCCTGCTTTGGTCACAGGGAGATGTCACTAGGAAAGAATGGTTAGAGAGACACCAAATTTTTGGGCTTTGAGATAGAAGGTGGCGGCCATGGGTCAAGGTATATAGGTAGCCTTTGAAGGTGGATGAGACTGAAGTGTTTTTTCTAGGTTATCCAGAAAGGAACCCAGCCAGTGTTAGACTTCTGATCTGCCAAGTTGTAAAATAAATTTATGGTGTTATATGACCCTGCTATTCCACTCCTGAGTATCTTTCCAGGGGACTTAGAATCAGCACATTACAGTGACACAGCAATATCGATGTTCATAGCAGCTCAATTTACTATTGCTAGGCTATGGAAACAAACCCAATGTCCCTCACTGGAAGAATGGATCCAAAAACTGTGGTACATTTATACCATGGAATATTACACAGCAATTAGAAACAATGATATTGCAGCCTTCGAAGGTAAATGGATGGCTATGGAAGAGATCATGATGAGTAAAATCAGCTTAACCCAGAGATCTGAGGGTCGATTGTCTCCACTCATCTGTGGAGGTGGGGACTAGACCCTGGACAATGA